>WHYT01015212.1:0-127686 GCA_009806455.1 Tetrax tetrax | reverse complement strand
AAAAAAAAAAAAAAAAAAAAAAAAAAATCCACCAGCCCCCAAACCCTGATATAACAATAAATTATTTCCATGTAATTGATATGGCGATTAAGTTCTCCACTCTGTATATGAATAGCGTATGGCTTTCTATAATGCTCACCTAAGTCAGGTTGAAATATTCCTATTTACTTCATTGGACCAAACTCAATTCTGCTGTATTTCCAATGAAATGAACAATTACTCTTGGGATTGATTTGGCCAGAATAATTTGACCTTACAATGATTTCTAGAGAACAGCATTTTATCCTCACCATCTCCATTGAGATAAATAAGAATGCTTCGGTTTTAAACGACACTAACTTTAAGACTGGTCCTTTTTCTCACTCTTGTTCTCCTAGTAGTCATTGCATATGATAAATTGATTAAAAGTCACTTATTTTAATCTACATGAGACTTAATGTAACTTTTAATAACTTGTATGTTTCTAAAATGTAGAAATCTTCTTTCTAGATTTCTGTTTGTTTAAGGTAGTTGTTAGTGTATATCTCAAGCATTATTTAATGCAGGAATGATTTCTTCTTCTAACTTTGGTGCCTCCATTTATACAAATGTTTGTTACAGAAAAAGTCATGTCTCTGTGACATGACTTTCTCATCAGCAATTCGATAGTATGAGAGAGATCCACCTTATTTCTGTAGAAGCCACGGTCATACAGCAATTTGTTTTCTTGTATGCGTACGCTGCATAGGCACAGGAGTGACAAAGTCAGAAGGAAAATATAGGGACTATGCTGCGAGCAGTAACAGATAAAACTTTTCATAATGTGTTTGTAATCTGTCTTTCCTGTGCTCGTAAGGATTGATCACCAGTACGGTTTTCATGAGTGTTTGACCCTTGCAATACTCAAGATCTGTAAGAGTGAGAAAAGGAACACTTGCAACAATAATCTTGTGTCCGACCTGAGTTAAACCACTGATGCATGCTTATTTCAACAGCCATCTCAAGAACTATTTTATAGATATTTTTTTCCTGATTTCAAGCAATTATGAAAACAGGTAAACAAGAAAGTGTTGAAAGACAAACATTTTCTAAGGATTTTTTTTGAACTTTATCTTGTAAGAGAACTTCCGTAGATCTCAGAGTGTAAATTTTAATTGTGTGGTTCTATTGCAACAAAGCAAAAATTTTTTTTTCTTCTTTGCCCTTAGTAACATTAGTGATCAGCAGGGAAAAAATCTTGAGGTAATTTGGGAGTGTTGAACTAGCAATATCAGGTACTCAGTATGAATTCCTATTTGTGGGGGTTAATTTTTTAATCATATTTTCAAAGCATTTGAACACAAGTATTTTTGATAATGTTGTTTCCCTTTCTTAATTTTAGTGGATTTTAAAATCTGTGTGACTCATCCTTTCAAATTCCAAGACTAACATGATTTTTTTTTTTCCATGTGATTTAGCTGGTGCAGGATGGAAAAGTCAAAAACCGTGAGTTGTGCTCTTTTGAGAGACATCATTCCAAATGGTGTCATACTTAGAAGTATATCTTGATGTTGAAAAGTTAGAAACCAGTCTTTCTAATCTCAAGTCTTCATTAGACAACGTTGTCTTTCTGGGAGAATCTGCCCTGATTGTAGAATCCCACACGCAAAAACCATGGTTATTGCTTTTTAAATGCTGCTTCTCATCCTGCACTGATTCAGCAGCCATGTGCATAGCATACATGTCATCGCACATACACATATGATATTGTATATTTACTCTGCCAAGACTCTTGCCTTTAATCTGTTCTTGCTGTCTTTTTTGCTCCAATTCCCTCCCACACCTATTCACTCCATCTTTGATCAGGTCTGTGCTTTCAGAGGCCTGAGGATTTTTCATATATTTGACAAGTCTCCAAAGAGGTCATGACTGTAAGAGGAGGCAAGAATCTGGTGGACTGCTGGACTCTTTCCAAAACTGTACTTTACTTGAATAAGTCATTTGTTCGCTCTTCATCTTCCTCTAAAGAGGCATAACTTTTTTTTAGCATTGCAGAGAATGTCAGAAGAATTTTATAAGCCCTATATGAGCTCTTTGTACAAAGAAACCCACAGTACAAAGGAATTCTATCTGAATGCTAGACACTGCTTTCTATCTCGATTTTAGCACAATATGATTCTTTGTTTGATCTGTATTAATGCAATTTTTAGGTGGAACAAGGTATTTGAATTGAAATGTTTTTAGAAATGAGTGTTACATTTGCTGCCACCAGTTTCACATTTCAAAGAGGACCAACCAGTAACAAAAGGGAACCTGGAAGTCGGTGGAGAACTTAAATTTATTCTGATTAGTTTGTGGGCGATACTTTTGTTTTGAGGTTGAGATTTTTTATGTTTTATTTTAGGTGGAGATTTTTTGTTTGTTTGTAGGTTTTTTGGTTTTTTTTCATTATAAAATTAATGTGAAGTAGCACTCTACATTCTTCAGCTGCTGTTTTAAAAACACTGGATGGAAATTCCTTTTCCCTCTGTTCCTTCAGGCACAAATTACATTCTGTTAAACCAGACATTCTTGGAATGTCTTGGAGAAATATTTCTCAGACCAAATTACTCTTTTTGCTTTTCTACATTTGGAGAATGAAAAGATGTTTTACTCTGACAGCACTGGCAAGTCTGTTACAGGGATGATGAAGCCTCCTCAGCAGCCTTCTGTGTAAATTGGTGGAAATTATCTCCTTGATGGAGGCAGGGCAGTTAATTTCAATAGAAGTGCAAAGTTAAATGAAACCCAACAATTAGTCTGATTTATGCAATGATTTAAATGGGCTTATTGATAAAAAGCTGTGTTTGTAGTTATCGCAGTTGCTGTTATGAAAAAAAAAAATGCTTGCTTTTGTGCATATCAAAGCTCATTAAAACAAAAAAAAATAAAATAATCAGGAAACTATAATGTCCCTTTAGAGAGTTTCCAAATTGCAGGTAGATTCAGAGCTCAGCTTTAGCCAGGACAACTTGATAACATTTTTTTCAGCGTTTTTAAGCTTATAAATTACATTGGTAGCTGGTTTTGACATAAAGTGAAGCTAAACTGTCTTTAAGAAAGTACTGGCCATTTCCACTTTCTTTCACCTGTAACTTGGCTGTTGCTTTCTCTGTGAGGTTCAGTTTAATTCTGTCATCGAATTCCTGGTAGTTGTCTAGAGTTTGTACGCAGTGTGTTGTATACACTGACGGATATGACGCTAGTCATATATGCCCTAATTTGGGGTTTGGGTGGTACGTATCAAAGTTACAGTCTCAGTTGGATCCCTGAATGAACCACCAATATGACCTGTTTTCAGGTGTAAAAGATGGTGTTGGGGTTTTCGTCCTATATTACTCTATGGAGGCCAAATGATACAATAGTCTACGCTTCTCATTCTGCATTGAGCTAAATTTGAATACTGTGCTTCAAGTTATGTAATGAGATTACGCCAAAACAAGTTTTATTACAAGCATATTGTAGTTCTTTATGTGCATGTGAGATACAAAGCTGTAAACTACATGGGTTTATATTTCTGAGCTGGGATTAATTTTTTTTAATAATTTGGTCCTCAATTTCCATTATCTTTTTAGACACTGTAGTTCATTATGTTTGTCTTAAATTGCTTCCTGCATTATTTTTTCCTCTGCCACTGATATTAGATCTTTTAAATTAAAAATGTGACAACTTTCAACTAGAATCAAAAATAGGTATCTGTTTAAGATATGGGCAATATGTAGAGTACGTCATTACATTTAATATTTTTAAGCTGGTGTTTGTTATGCTTTGAGGAGGGGTTATTTTCTTTTGCAAATACCTTTGCAAAAGTTACACTTTCAGTGTGCATTTTAACAAGCAATTTAAAAGATTAGTAATTTATAAGTAAACCTACTTTAGCCTGCTCAGTATTTCTAGTAATGATTTGTTTAAGTTTCTATACTGAAAGTATCAAAATCAAGCCTTTGCTCCTGTCTCCTCTTTCCCCATACCAATGTCTGTTAGTGCAGTGATGTTTGTTATTATCTTGCTTGTTTGAGTTGTGTATGTTTAATTTGAAAAGCACTGCCAAGCAAAAGTACAGAGTGTTTATAGAGGACTGGGGCAGATCTGTTTGTTTCCATCTACTAATTTGTCCTGTCCTGTTAGCTTGCTTAATTTTTCCTGTGTCTTTGGCAGGGAGCAGAAATGAATACGACTGTGTTCTTTTGAACAGCCGTCACTGCCTCAAGCTGTTTCAGCAACTCACCTTGCCAGAACATTTTTTCTTTCCAGTTTTGTCTCCTTGAACAAGGGAGGATGTTTGGGGCAGTGCTTGTCACCTAAGAGTTACTTGGGGACTAGTTGGGTTTGTATCACAAGGTGAAATATTTTCATCACCCTGAAGTGAGGCAGAAAATGTTCACAAATTAATAAACAAAAAAACCCACTCCTGAAAATATTCATAGACTTAAACAAAATGGTTGGGTTTTATATTTCTGCTGTCATTAGAGTGTATTTTAAGTGAAATGGCAAAGTGTTGTTTAAAATTGAAATTTATAATTTAAATCAGGTCTGTAGCCTATTATGCCATCTTTAGTTTTGATTTAGTAGTTGTACTAAGCTTAGAAATTTGTCACACCTGATTTTACCTTGCTAACTCTTTCTACCTGAAAATTTCTCAGAAGTTTAAAAAAAATTTCTCAAAAAATGTCCAAGCATCTCTAGTAGCTGGAATTTTTTCACATATTGGTAATTTTATAACAATAAATACATAAATAACTATTTACTTTGTCACCTATGATTGTCTTACACTTATTTTAAAATCCTATTTAAATATTATCATCTTGCCCCACAGACCTCAAAATCATGTTTTGCAGTGAGAGATAAATTGTTTCATACAGGTTAAGATGCATGAGGTTTACAAGTACAACAGAAAATGCAGTTATTTGAAACTATAAAAAGATCTACTTTGTATTACAGAGCTCCCAACTTGCACTTCACCCACCCAGTGCTGCAGGGGGAGAGATCTGCCCAAAGCATCGCTGCTGGGATCCAGTGACAGTCTCATCCCTCCTGCTGTGTAACTTTAAATGTGATGTCTGATGTGACAGACACAGTTTAATGAGAATGCTGATAATTAATTCAGACTTAACTGTTGACAATGAACGACTGGTAATTATGTGAATGTGATGACTAATTAGTTGGTGTAACAAATAGCCGAAGTGCAGCTCATTTTTTAAAACAAATATTTAAATTGTTTGAGAGAATGTTCAGTAATGCAGGCAATAATACTTTGTTTTATTTTTTTAATTGCAACCTCCGTTTACTAAAGAATGATTTGCAGTGTTTGTAAGAAGGCAGATTTCAAGGTCAGACAATCAAATGGTAGGTTTTCTATCATTACGTGTTTGGCTATGGAGAAAAAAAAAACAGCTAAGTTTTTTTTTTTTCTTCTCTGTTACTTTAAAGTTATTAATAAATTTATAGTTTATTCCCTATCCACAGCATGAAATTGCAAGTCATTAACAGATTTCAGTCTTTCCTTGAAGTGAACCACCATGGATTTCTTTAAAAGTATAATCATATTCCATCTCTTATCCCAGTTTCCATAATTTTATCTTACACAGGAAAAAAAGAATGCATTAATGAAGTCATTATTAACACTTTAAGCATTAGCAAGCAGTATTTTAATGGTAGTTACTGCATAATAGAGGGTGTTGTTGGTAACCTTCTGCCTGCTGATTGTGAACAGCATTTAATGACGCGAGGTGAACCTTTGCTCTTAATTGCTTCTGTGGTCAGCTCCTTCCTTAGGCATTCTGGGGGCCAGGTGGGAAGTGGTGAGAACAGGGTGGGTGAGAGGTGCTACTCCTTTGGGTAGAGCTGATTCTCCAGCTGGAGCCTATTGAGCCAAGGGATCCAGCAACCCTCATGTGTTTGGTGTGACCCCTACAGTTGTCCTCCTTTCAGCTCTCCAGTTATTTGAATACTGTTATGCTTTCTCTGGCAAGCAAGGCCTGTAATGGGAGTGGAATTAACTTCATATTTTTTTTATAACTTTCTCCTTCATTTTCCTTCACTGAAACAACTGTATGATTCTAGGGAGGAAAATAAAAGTGCTAGTGATAGGTTAAATTTAGCCTCCATTGAAATAAAATTCCCTTTGTTTCAATGTAAAAACACTTAGGGATATGCTAAGCTCTCCTGTAATAACCATTCTCCAACATCAGTGTTTTGCTGAAAGAAAATAATTGGAAATTGTTTTCCAAGGGACTCTCAAGCATGGACTAAAAGAAATCTCAGCTTCTTGTATGAAACAGTCCTTTGGAGAATTTGTCTTTTTTTTTTTTTTTTTTTTTTTTTTTTTTTCAAATTTTTTTTCATTTGGCGACCTGACGAGGCTCTGTCTCAAAATGTTAATGGCGTTTCTCTATGCAAGCAGCCTGTTTGGTGGAGGGGCTGGCGTCCAGCCATGCTCTGGGACATGGGAGGCCAGCCCTGCCGGGGCCCCCCCAAAAGGTAAACAGACAGGGGGATGCTTCAAATACAGTACCTAGAAGAGAGGAACACGAGCGATTTGCATAGTGAAACGACGATGGGGAGATGCTGAACATGTGATGCAGCTTCGAAAACAGTTATCATATGCAAAAGTGGTTAATACATAGGAGAAGTGTTACAGAGAGGGACTCTGTGGACCAGAAATACGAAAGTACAAAACGATTTTCATGTCAGAAAGCTTGTCATTTTAGAAAGTCCAGAATGGGGCATTTTGGGACACCACAGCCAACCTGGAACCAGCTAGCCAGCTCTGAACAGAATTTAAATATCTATCTATCTATCTCTATTCTCTCCCCTGTGCTGAATTCCCTCCATAGCCAGGGTAGCACAGCCATTCAGAGCACATTTCCACAGTGCTTTCAGCTTTCATGCTCACTTTTGCAAATGACTTCCAATATATCTCAAGAAGTGAACCAACTCTGTCTTCAGTTAGTGATGGATGTACCTTAAAACATTCAAAGCACTTGAAAAGTTCTCATATCTTTGGTCTGATCTTTAGCCAAACTATGTCTTGCCTTGTTGGAGTCCCTGTTTTATTCAGAAACTTGTGGCAAAAACATCTGTAGGCTTCCTGTTAATCTACTGTCATCTATCCTAAATGGGTCTTCAATCTTAGCATGCTGGGCAGGTGGGGAAAAAAAGTGGGGCATACACTTTCGCAGAATTTAGGAACTGGGAAAAAATATATTACTGCTGTGGGACCTGGTTTCCACTGTGAGGTTTTCTCATGAAGTGTCCCCTTGCCTGGTGGCTGATGTTTGAGGGCAGAGGGGTCAGGGCACCGGCAGGACGTAACACTTGCCCACTGATGCGACATAGGGCTGCTAATGCTGGGAGGGCACATTCCGACATCCTGCCTGGAGAAAATTGAGAGAGAGGAGAGGAATGGAAAGTTATTAACAGGGCAAACCAGCAAAGGTGCTAAAAGAGTTGATAAGGACCCTGAGAAGGAAAATGGAAGAGATGCCCAGGGACATACTAGTGATGAGAGGAGGACATGAGTTGGATGGGCTTTGTAGGGGATGAAGGCTGGTTCAGTGGTAGGATGAAGCAAGATTAGAGAGGCCAGTCCAGGGCTGGCCTGCGTGCCTGAGGATGAGTGAACCTGGAGGGAAAGGTGGCTTCTTGTGTGGGTACTCATTCAGGGAGCTGGTCATTTCTTGTGCTTTACCATTTAAGAACAGCAGTGGTATATTCCTACATGTATCTGTTCCTGTCTTCACCCTTACTGGTACCCTGCTGGTGCAGAACAGCTAACCTGCAGAGCAAAGAGGCTGAAATGTCCCTTGGTATTGGGAAGAGGTGCTGTTGCTATCACTTGGGAGGGACCTCAGGGCTGAATTTTTGCCTATGAAAAGTGTTGGGAAGGCAACTCTCCAAAATGGAAACCTTTGTTCTTTATACTTGGTATCACACACGTGGCCAGGGAAAGATTTGCCTTCAGAGTGTGGGGAACTGAGAAGGATGCACAGTACCAGAGTTTCTACTGGTCAACAAGGCCACCAAAGTGATGGTGCATTTCACAGCATGCCTGGAAGTCACTGCTGAATGTAGTGCAGCATTGACACTTCAGTGCATCGATTTCTCAGAATGCCATGCCAAGCAGATGAGATGCCTTTGTCAGCCAGTTTGGGTCACGTCCGTCATCTGATCCCTGACCTATAGCATGTGGGAGTAGACTATGAAGGATGAAGTCATCAGAAAAGTGCAAAGGTCTTGTGTCCTTGAGGGGGAGAGGTGGATGTGCAAGAGGAAGAATGTATTCAAAATAATTCAATAAATCAAAGATACCCGCCCTGGGTAGATGTGTTTCTGTGCTGATTCTGGTGCCCGTGCAGGAGCACAGCAGAGCAAGGTTCGTCTGGGTGCCTCTGGGGGGCTTTCAAGCTGTAGGTTTGAAATGTGCAGTCACCACTGGAGCATCGGAGGAGAATTAGCATGCGGTGCTGTGTGCCTTGGCTCCCCTGACCCGGAGGACGAAAGTCTGCAGAATGAGAAGGATTTTTCAAAGTGTGTGTGGCAGGCAAGGAGGAAAAAAAAAAAGTGAATTGTGGTGTTACTGCTGTTGGTTGTATGTGAATGTCTCTTCTTGCTGAGTTCAGATTCCATGTTCCCCAGGCCTTCCTTCAATTTCTTCATCTCGGGAGATGTGGGTCAGCCTCATCAGTATGTTCAAGAGGGAGATCTCGACTGCTGCATCTGGAAAAGCTGCCTTCAGTCAAATGTGACAGCCTTCCCTCCAGGAAGGGGCATCACTGCTTCTACAAGCATGAGAAGGTCCCAGGCCGTAATGCCAGCACTGCTGGGCAGCGTGGTGGCTTTTCGGCTTTTCCCTTTCCCTCTCTGTATCTCCACATCGATCCCAGGATTTGTGAGATGTCGAAGAGGCTGGTTGTTCTTGTCTCTGTGGTTTGGACAAGAGAGGGAACAGGACTTATCTGGCTCAGAAACTCAGGATATTAATTACATGTTGGTAGGCTCTCCAGTGGGGCATGCTGACCACTGCATGTACCAAAACAACCTTGGTTGCTTTTTCTGGATTGGCATTTCAGCTCTGTGCCTTAATATGTTTGCCTGGTAAGTGAGACAGGGGCAGACACAGCGAGAATGCAGACATAGGCAGAGACCATTAGTGGGAGACTTTGCCTGAGGAGCTGGAAAATTAAACGAGGAGAGTCTAAGAAGGGTGATTTAGGAGTGTAGGGGCATCAAGATGCCAAGGCTATGGATAGATAAATGGAGCATCAATTTGGAGTAAATTGCAGTGTAATAGCTCTGTGCACACATGTATTCTGGGATTTTAAAAGCCAGGCAAGTTTAACCCTTATACCTTAGGGCTAGACAGGTCACTGTTCTGGCAGGACTGGGTAACTCTCACAGGTTGCAGTGCGTTTCTGGCTTTTTAAAGATGGGACCGTTTTAGATCCTGCCACAGGTTAATCCGTGTATGGCTCCTGGATCCTTGCGTGGGAACAGAAGAAATGATGTGAGGAGCTCGGAAGAGTCTGGAGAGTTAAAGCCCAGAGACGATCGAGTGGGAGCAGGAGATGGGAAGCATCCATGGGTCTCTGATGGTGGAATGCAGTTCAGGGCAGTGGGAGAGAAGCCGCAAGGCTGTGGCAAGATGACATTGTCAAATTGATGTGACCATGTCCAGGCCAGGAATAGCAAAACCACAACTGAACCCAGCGCCTGCCCCAGTGTCGGTGCGCTGTGCCAGCTCCAAGCTGCTTCACAGAGGTCACTTTGGCCTGTGTTGTACCAGCAGTGCTGTGGTATGGTGTGCCTTTGGCCCAGCTGACCAGCCCTCCCACCACTATCTCATGGGGGTTTGTTTGGCCTGTGCCAGCTCTCCGTGGGTCACTCTCCTTGTAGGTTGGGGCCAAAGCCTGCTCTGCCCATGAAGGTGATTGCCAGATTTGGACCTCTCCTTGCTGTCTGCTGGATTTTCTGTGCTTGGATTGTCCTCTGTAGTAATCCTGCTCCTCCTGTGTGCCTGCCTGTTTGCTGGATGTGGCCTTTCTTGCCCTCAATCTCAGCCACTCCACATCAATCACTTCAGCTGACAGCCTGGCACCCCACCTGAACGGAGCCAGTCCTCGCTGGAGAGGTGCCGGGAGCTCTCCCACTGTGGTATTACCTCACTGGTATTATGAAAAGATGCACAAGAGCCAAAACCCTACTCTTTCCTAAACCATTTGGATATCTTGAGATGATGAAATGTGCAGTGTGGCTTCTGCATCCCTGCATCCCCACGCTGGGGGCCATTGTCAGCCACCTCCTGACTCCTTCGGTACTCCGTGTGATCCATGCACCCACTGCAAGCCTGCAGCGAGACCTAGGGACACCAGCTGGAGCCATGCACGCTCTGACAGCTCCTGGAGAGCCGGAGCTCTTGTTGGAGGAGACTAGCATGGCCAGCTGCTGAGCTGGGAGAACGTGCAGGTGGAAGACTGTGTCTATGAGCTTCTGCTGGGCCAAAATTATGCTATCAAAAGACTTGGCAGTCATCAGATCTGATCCACCTGGACCCCTCCCAGTGGGAGCTGCTGGTCTAGGTCTCACCCCACCATGGCCTCCAGCAGCCTGGGTGTTCACCACCTCTGGGGGAGGCTGCCCAAGGCCTTGGCTGGGGAGGGAGCTTCTCAATTTAATTTGAAGTTTCTGTTGTTGTTGGGAGCCCTGTGGGAGCAAGGGACTTGTAGTGGGATGAGCCGTTGCTGTTTCTCTCTGTTAATACCAATGACATTGTAATTTTCATGGCTGTAAAGATGCCTGGAGCAGAGGGCGGGCCTCCTTGGATTTAGTGGTAATTTTTTTTTTTTTTTGAATACTGAAAGGAACAAATGGGCTTTCCAGCAAGCAACTTTCACTTCTGTTGCCGTGGTCTCTCCTCCCCTCCCAGGAAAGCACTCCCTTTGGAAAGACTCGGCAGCCCTGCGGAGTGTGAAGGGCTGCTCGCAAAAAAGACACACATGCACAAAAAAAACCCTCAAAGTGAAAAGCAGCTGTTGGAAGTAAGAGCTAGGCTAATGCGGACATGAAAGCATTTATGCAGAGCAGAGGTGGAGAACATTGGCTCAGTGGAGTGGGCGGAAGTGTCCTAATGAATGAGCAGCACGGCGCGGGGCTGCCTCGAATAACAAAGAGGGAAGGAGGGCGTTAGGATTTGATAGTACAGACTTCGGAAAAAATGAGAAGCGGAGAAGAGAAGGAAATCATGGCTAATTTAAAACTGCCTTGGAGAAGCAGGTGGGAGGAAGACCTTGAACATTTGTGCTGTGATTTGAAAGTAAGGAAATGGAAAAACAAGGGTTGGAAGGCAGAGCAAGGGAGGGCTCGTCTCCTGCTCCCTCTTCAAAATGAACAATGCCAACTCTTATAGAGAACATTAGGGATTTTCTGAGAAAATGCAGAGCTCCTGGAGTGAACTGTCCTAAGGGAAGGTCTGAGGAAAGAGGATGAAGCCAGTGGCTCCCAGAGAAATGATGATGACATGATGAGTCAGAGACATTTTGGTCATGCTGAAATATTTACTCTTTGTCTGCCTGTATCCTCAAAGCCCACATCAAGAAACAAGGGCAACCCTCCTTTGACAGGTTAGAGTTATGCTATCAGGTGGTGTGCGAAAAGGATAAATAACAGCAGCCAGAGGAGCTTTATCAGCTCTTCCTGCTGTTACTTGCTTTGGACCAAATTCTTATTGATTCGGTTGGGCGTGCGCTGGGGTGACTGAGCGTGGAGCCCAGACACCTCTCTCCAGTGCGCCTGCATTTCCTTTCTTTGCATGCTTAACTTGACAGAGATGACAACTCCATTATGCAAGGTGCATGTGACAGTGGCACCGTGCCCCTCTTGAAAAGTTGCCTGGGTCTGTATCTCACATTTTATACAAAGAGAGTGAGGGCCACCCAGAAAAAATAGGTGCAAGCAGCCAATACAATCAGTTTCAATACATTCTCCTCTTCTCAAAAAATACTGCACATCTCTCCAAAATAATCAGAGCTGTTAAATTACACTTATTCTGTGCGGAGGAAGTACAGCGCGATGGGACCGCTGGCCCATGCCAAGGAAAACACTTGGACTTGCTTGGCCTGTAACAATGGACCAAACCGAAGGAAACCGGAGGCTGCGGTGCCTATGGCCTGTGCTGGGGGGAGCAGGGGGAAGCAAGACCTGGTGGTGGTGCCGGGGGAGGACCAGTGCATGGCAGTCATGCCGTGCATCTGGAGTACTCGCCGGCTCGCTCTCCCCCAGATGGTGTTTCCCAGTGGCCAAGCCCAATTCGGGTCATGCAAGCAGAGCACCGTCACCATGCAGCAGGTTTGTGGTGATCAGTCGAATCACAGTTATTTCACTGAGGGGAGAATTTAGATTTTATTTGCAAGAGTAAATACATGCCTTCTTCTTTTTTTCTTTCCCCTCTGCTATACCAAATATTACCTGCTTGTATTCAACAGTCAGTATTTCTGAAACACTGTTCATGATCTCAACACCAGCACCAAATAAAGATGTAGCACTATGTATGTAAAGGGTTTAAGGCTTGGAGTACAAAGATGAGCTGAAGAAATCCTTTAAGAACTGTATCTGATCAATCCCATATTCTGCCTACACATTTCCCATGCAGTATTAATGTCCCTGTTCCTAACCAGACCGTCCCTGTCCAACTCAGCCACATCCCACTCTCATGGATATGCATATCTTCAGATGTCTATCCTCAGATGTCTGCTCGATAGCATTAGTATTTCACAGCCCAGGCTTGTCCCAGGGTGGGAAGGGAGGGATGCAAGCAGCCCGCTTACCACGGGCTGCTGGCTGGAGAGTGCTGGCCATGTAGGGTCAGATTGTATTCTCTGTCACAACAAATGCAGAGACCCCTCACAAATATGTCATATGTCATGCAGAGAACCATCACACAACAAATACGCCACTTGCCTGTATAGGTATCAGTTTAAAAAAGACTTGTGTTCGGCCTATACACTTTATATTAGCTATGCATGCCTGGTGATAGGAGCGGAGGGCTTCAGCTGTGTCAGAGATTTTGTATGTGAAAAGAGATTTAATGAAGCTCTCTAAGATCACAGTCATTTTTTTGTACTTTTTATGGAGCAGGAGGTGAAAAATGTAGATTTGATTAGTGTTGCTGGATCTGTTCTGGTAAAAGACATCTTTCCTACATCTTCCCATCCTCACATGGGAAGACATTTTAGCTCTTGTGTTTTTTTTCTCTACCTCTGCACATGAAACAGAACAGTCCTTCCTAGAGGTCTGCCTGCAAAGGTATTTATCCTTGATCTTCCAGCCATCCCCAGTCTCCAGCGCTGCTGTTTCTGTCTATGTCTGTGTGTGGGGCAGCCCCACTTCCTCACAGCCAGCCCCCTGTGCCGAGCAGGACTGCTGCAGCTCCTGCATCCCACCAGCTGCTCCCGTGGATTGCAGGAGATCCTCATGTGACAGCCTCCATGCAGGTGGGACGTGTCATGGTGCTTTGTTGGAAAGGGAGACGCTTACCGGAACTGATACAGGGGTGAGGTGGTCTCCCCTCGGGATTGCCCCTGCTTGCAGGGAGCGGGGTGAAGACGCAATGCTGGGAGGACTGGTGTCGTGCCGGAGCAGGGCTTCTCGTGTCCCAGACCTGCTGCACCGGGCAAGTCCCTGATGCCCTGGAGGCAGGAGTAGGATGGGAGGAATGGCTCAAACACCAACCTCTGATAGTCTTATTTTTGGTCAATGTCCCGCTGAAGTCAAAGGGATATTGCTCCAGGAAAAACTGGATAAGGATCTGGGGATTTGGCAGTGGGAGAGGTTCTGTCTTCTCACTGTTTATTCCCCAAACGGAGCCCTAACCCGCTGTTTGTGACTTCATGATCATTTCCAGAGCCTGCTCTAATGATGTCATACCCGGGGGATTCTGGCTTCAGGTGGGAAATTAACAGCAGGAGCAGATGAACTCTTTAATAAACAAAGTTCCTGTTTTCATGCAAATGTCTTTGGAAATAAGGAATGAGCGGAGTGAGAAATACAGAAATTTATGGTATAGAAGCAGTGCTGTTTGGAAACAGACTTTTTATGAGTTTTCCAAGAGACGCCAGCTGCTCTTTAATGTTTTCATTTAAGAGTTTTATGTATGAAAGCTCTAGCTTGTGTAAACAGCAAGGCTGCGAAAGTTGTAGGCATTGTTGTTAATGGTGAACCTAACAGGCTGGGGATTTGGCTCGGAAAAGATTCAGAGCAGAGGTTTTTAACGCTGCTGGATGACGCCTCTGATGTGTCTGTTGTTCTCTGGGCTCTTCTGCCCATGCCCCTCAATCTCATGACCACCTCCGAAGCCTCCCTCGTCCCTCATCTCTCGAGACCTGGGAGAAAGTGGCACAAGAGGATGGGACACCCTCCAGTCCGGGAAGACCCTTCTCCGCTGCGCCGCAATTCCTCATCTCTTGGGGAGACCAGACCTCTCGCTCCCTCAAGGAGCAAGCCCCAGGTTAGGAGGCAGATTCAAACTGGACATCAGGAAAAATTTTTTTACACTGAGGGTGGTGGAACACTGGCACAGGTTGCCCAGAGAGGTGGTCAATGCCCCATCCCTGGAAACATGCAAGGCCAGGCTGGATGGGGCTCTGAGCAACCTGATCTGGTTTGGGATGTCCCTGCTCCTTGCAGGGGGGTTGGGCTAGATGACCTTTAAAGGTCCCTTCCAACTCTAACTGTTCTATGATGCTATGATTCTACGTAGTGGCCCTGTTCCTGCCCCACCGCCCCATCCCTGGCCACAGAGGCAGGGCTGGGCAGGATGGTCCCGTGGTGGCATGGCAGAAACGCATGCAAGTCCTCCCATCGCCCTTTCCGCCATGCGCCCTGGTACTCCCTGCCCTCATCAACAGCCATCACTGATCTGCGTCTATTAATCTGCTATTTTGAGGAGTGCCTATTGTGCGCTCCAGTTAATGTAATTGCTTTATTGTGCTGGAGACAATGCCGGAGCCCATGCCACAAATAGCTCTGTGCACGTTCCTCTGGTGGGCTCCCTTAGTTTGGCAATTAGCTTTCCAGGGGTGAAATGCGTGGCACCACGTTAGAAAAAATAAATAAAGTCCCTTCAGCAAGGCCAGGGGGCATGAAGCAGGCAGCTGCTCGCCCGGCCCTTCCCGAGGAGGAGCTGAGCAGCCATCCTTGGCGCTTGCTGCTCTCCATCTTGCTCTCATGTTTTTCTGCAGCACCTTCTTGTTTGCTCATCTACAGGAATACTCTGCATCGAGCCTGCCTGTTTTTGAAAAGGTGACTGCTGATGACAGCTAAGATAACAAGAGGGTGGTTTTTTTTTTTTGTCTTCATGAGAACGCCTCCGGTTCTATTAATAAAATCCTGAATCTGACTCGTCCTTCTGAGAACTCCCAGCCCCTCTTCACCCATTCAAATCTGTATTTTTAAGCTGCTGTAGGTGGATTGTCGACAATGGTTGTTATGCAAAATCTGAGTGCTGGCTTCGGGAGCTTCTTGGAAACCTGCAATGAGTAATCTTTATGTTTCTGACAGGTCTACGAGGAGGGAGGGGGTGCAGTTTTGCTGAAGATAGGTTGAAAAAATAAGTGTCAATTCATGACAAACTAACTGCCAAAAATACTCACATCAAACACTGGAAACAATTAGCGAACAGTATGACAGAACATCTCTGAGGCTGGAAAGCACACTGAGGACAGAGCCTTTTGCTATAAACTGATATTTTAAGCTTTTTTTTTTTATTATTTGGGCCAGGAGAAATGATCAGGTTCTTTGTTCTTCGGCATTACTTGTTTGGTGTTGTGTTTTTTTAACTCAGAGGCAGTGACTGTACTTGGAAGATGAGATAGGCATGTTTATTTCTCTAGCTTGTTGTGTGAAGCGAGCTCTGATCACATGAGACCTGATTAATACCGTGAGGTTGTAAGAGGTGTGAGATGACCATCAAAATGTGAAGAACTCCGGCCAGTACTAACCTGAACTGTGGAGGTTTCTGAACTCAAAGCTGAAGCAGCAGTCCTGTGGTTCAGTGGTCTTCTGTCAGTAGCATGATACTTTTGGAAAAAAACTTCTCTGAAGAAAAATTTTCCTGAAGGGAGAATTGGCTGTTGATAGCTCCTTTTGTACATGGTCCACATCGGAAGTCTAATGTGCAAGCCAGCGATGGAAGTCCAACGATGCTGAGCTGAGCAAAAAGGGAGAAAAGGGATTCTTGGGGAAGGGGCTCACAGCAGCATGAGTACCCTCCCCAGGCTGCAGTGCATTTGGGTGGATCGCCATGAGGTGCAGTTTGCCATCTGACCCAAAGCCATCACATCCTACACTGGGTGGAATTAGGAAGTTTGGCTTTTTGGTACCTATTTCCTGACTGCGATGAGCGGCTCCTGTGGTTGCAGGACTAGAGAAGCCAGAGCAGCCCCATGATGTCCCTCAGGCTTGGGGCTGCTCCTGCTTCTGCCACTCAGGGCCAAGTCACCTAGAAGTTTGTAACAGCATCAACCAAAGTGGCACAGGCTCATCTCAGTTGACTTTCCAAGGCGCCAGGCTCCTCTAAATGGCAGCTCACACTGCTGTCATGCTCCCAGCCCTCTCCAGAGCAGACTTGTTTTAGGCAGAGGTCTCAGTCTGTAGCACAGCTGCACAGATGTGACCCTGGGGCCAACAGCCTCTGAAGGACACAGTACCAGGTGCCATATACTACCTTATACTGCTGCTCTCCCTAAAGCGCCCTGTGTTATTGTCAGCTGTCACATGCAAGTACCCATAACAAGCCACATCTTTGCATCACGCTGGTAGTCACAAGGAGGCAATACCCAGGAGTCCACCAGCTGGAAAGCCCCGTTTCAGTGCACAAGCATTGCGTATTACTGCGCCATAGCTCACAGATCTTCAGAAGGCGATCCACTCTGTGAATTGGTGTTTTCTAATTCTACCCCAGCCAAAACCAGGACACTAATGCTGAGAGTATCCAGGCTCCTGCCAGTCTGCTAGTTCCATTGCTCCCCTCTCAAGTGAGTCAACAGCCATCTGTGCATGCTGAAAACCATATAACTTCTGCTTTAAGAGGGCTTTATGTCATTTATAATGAATCCCTCTGCATCACCCTACGTGGTACCTAGTGATGTCCAAGATGAAATCAGGAGTATGATCTGAAGCCACCCACAGCAGCCTGGTATCACCTTTCTATCTCAGCTGCACTTCAGCAAGCCAGCTTAAATGAGGCAGTTTTCTCTGTGCTTGATGCCAAACACTACTTTCACTGAAGCAGAGGGAAGTTTTGTTTTTCCCTAAATAGGAATGATTTGGCCTTTGGTGGTGCTCAACGGGAAAGAATCCAGCACTTTTCTGATCTCGTCAGAATCGCTGAGATGGTCATAAATCAGAAGGGCTGCTCCAGAAATATTTTCCCTGGGTTTGCTTCTCCATCCCACCATGTTGATATAATGAAAAGAAAAACTGGGCCCACCACTGGTTTAATTTTACAGATAACTGCTCTCTTTCCAGGCAATTTGGTGATTAATTTTTCTCACAGTCTGTCTTTCTTTTGGTGGGGGGGTTGCTTCATAGGGCTGTTCCATTTTTTTTTCCCCCTCCTCTCCCCTTCCATATGGGGAAGGATAAAGTGAAGAAAGAACATTTTCAGAGAAGAAAGACTTGGAAAGAGTTAGTGTTTTCTGGGAGTCTGCTACAGCTGTTAATTTGTGGAAAACCTCAGTGGAAAGTAAGCAATATGGCAGCATCGCTTTACACAAGAATCCAGCAGTGGCCTCATTCCAAACCGTGGCTGATTTAGGTTCTTGGCTTGCACCGCCAAAGCTTCATGTAGTGTCATGCTTTTTTTTATAGATAATGTTGATGCAGCTGTGGAAGGCTCTGATGTTCTTTTCTTTTTTTTTTTTAACGTGGAATTGTCGTCATTCAATCAAGCTTAAGCATTGTGGAGCTGTGATGTTGTTTGTCTTTGCTTGTTAGATGTTGGCGGGTGAGCCTGAGACAGGCTGAGATGTTGTTTGGGAAAGGAGAAAAGGCTCCCTCCCTTCTTCCTTGCCTCCTTCACAGAAATGTGAACATAGGCTCAAACTCCCATCCAAAAAGGCAGGGACTCTGAGAAAATTTGGAGCTGGACTTAAACACTGTGGGCTGGGCCCCTTCTGCCTTTCCAGAGCACGCAGGCTCTTCTCTTCCCGTCGACTTTGTTCCTCTCCAGCATTTGTCATGCACAGTTGGTGGCATATCAAGATTTTGAGTACTGTACTGAGTGCAGTAACCTCTTTTTCTTGGATGGACATTTTGTTTGTGGAGAATATAGCATGGTGCTCAGTTGTCTGGGCAGAAATGAACATTGAGGAAAATCTCAGCTATGTGACATCGATTAGATCAGAGATTAGTTTTCCAGAAGAAATGTCCAATTATTCAAGCCTCTCTAGTAGATGAAAGAGCTTTTGACAATCTGTTTTGCTGAAAAACCCTGCAATTCACTTGGCATGAATTAGATGACCTATTAGAGATTAGAAAAGGGGAAAAGGGTTTCTAATTAATGTCAGCCCAGCTGTTAACTTGAGGAGTATCAGTGAGTGGTAGCACAAGGCAAGTTCTTCAGATATTTTTGTGATTATGGCTTACACGTATATTGCAATGCGGACCTGTAGCCTTCTGCATGGAGCATTGCACAAGCTCCCCATTCCCAGGTAAAGCACTGGATGAGCTCTGTTTCTTGGCTCTGCCTCCTTTTCCAAGGCAGGCTTTTATGAATGGGTAAGCCCCATTGTTTTTTTTTTTTTTCAGCTCTACCTTGTCACATAATGACTGATTCACTCACCTCCTTATCTCTAGGCCATATGACCGACTCTGATTGCATCTTCCTCGCCAACTTGGCTATCTTGTTTCTTTCCCAGAGGGCAAATAAGGGCAGAATCCTTGAATCCTTAGAGTTTCCCCTGCAGCATCTGGAAAGAAGAGGAAAACCAGAAATGGGCCAGAAAGAGGCAGGCAGAGAAAGATGAAAGAATTCGGAGGCGGGAAGTATTCGCTCTTGGAATGAAGCTTCCTCCTGGCTGGCCTAAGGCAGAGCAATTTACTCTTTTCTGCAACATGCAGAACGGCCCAGCCCCTGCTCTTAGGAGTAAACATTTCAAAGGTGCCTGAGGGGCCCCCTATTTATATTTTTATAAGCTACTCGGTCTCCTTTGAGTCTCACTCTATATCCCCACTGCCAATATCGGTGCTAGCCTAAAGTGAGGTAGCGTCTTGTGGCAATACCTGAGCTTGGCTGAAGAAGTTCAGCTGCTAGGAGTAGTTTACCCACAGCGGTGCATTTGTCAAAGCGTAATACCTGCTTGCTGCCCTACCTTATCCCACGCCAAGTCCTGTTTAAAGCTGTCTCTAGCCCACACGTAGGACCGTCTGTGCAGCAAAGGCTTTCGCTGCGTTCCTGGCTTCTCTGCAGCTGTCGGCTGAGGCTCAAGGACCTGAATCCCAGACTCAGGGTAGAACACGGGATTTGGGAGCTGGACTCACAGCAGCGCTTTTGAAAGCTTTTTGCAGGGCTGAACCCACGTTTGCTATTAGCACTGTTAAATGCTTTCCTGTTTTTCTCTGTCCCCTTGAACTCACACTGCAGCCCTAACCGACTATCGTGTTTTGCTTTTAATGACAGAGCAAAGGTGCCAAAATATTTCAGTAGCTCCCTTAGGAACATCTGCAACTTCTTTAGTTTTCTTCACAGCTGGCCATAACTTTATTGTGTTTTTGAATGCTCATAGTAGCGAATCTGGGATCCTGAAGGAGAACAATGGCTAATTTCTCTCGTATCAGGATTACAAAAAGCTGTGCTAGCACCTTTGAATAAATGCCCAGGAACAGAGCTACGGGGGAGTTAGTCATCTGAAAGACAAAGTTGCTAAGCTCCAGACAGAGCATAGCCTTCAGACTTAGGATAAACTTCATGTTTGGAGCCACCAGGATCGAAATGCATGGACAACTCAAATGACAGCGCTGCTGCTGAGGTTTGTGCTGCCCGAGTGGCAGCAGTGCCATCTGATCACTGCCTCCAGTGCAGTTTCTGTCATCTTCGATGAAAAGGAGAAGAGTAAAATCTCGCACCTCTAAAGTGATACTGAGGTCTTGGAAGAGGAAATAGGTCTGGGAATTAGAACTTCCACCCAGCAAAAATTCTGCAGACCTTTAATTGCTGCTCTGATTTATTACCTGCTAGCTATGCTTCGTTGCTCTAACAAGGAAAATAAGCTGAAGGTATTTAATCATTGTATCAACCTATCACTCATAATCTTTGTGCTGTACCTCTTAATTCCCTATACTGATCTAGTAAAGTATGTAACAAAATAACAAAAGTCATGCTGGAAAGCTTCCAATTTTATTTAACTGCTAACAAATCTATTAAAACCAAAGAAGGTTTAGACTGAGATCTCTACCCAGGTGTTTTTTTTTCCTGCAGTGGCATAGACTTTGGCTCTTGCTGGTGCGGGGCCCGTCCTTTACCTTACACTCAGAACTGCAGCATCAGGTACCCCCACCCACCCATGACAGCGGCGCCCCGACCCAGGCAGCAGCTAAGCTGTACTCTGTTTCTTGAGAACAAAATGTAAAGGGGGGAGACAGGTCTGCAGCCACCATTTGAACAGGTATACACATGGCACTTGCAGGCTGAGAAGCAAAGAAACACATGAGCCTTTGTGTGTCTTTGGGATGACCCATTTCATCAGTGGTGTCTTCTGGTGGTGACACGGGCACGTGCTGTCTGTATCTGCTCTTAGAGAAGTCTTTGATGGTCTACCTTTTGGAGGAGCTGGAGCTGCCAGGTGAAGGATGCGGGTAGTGGAGGACAGTGTCACATGCTGCTTCCTGAGGGTGGAAGACACAGTTTCCCAAAGACATTGCTTCCCAAATGCTGTGTCTGTAGGTGGACCCATGCCAGCATGCTCAAGCAGCGATTAGATCTGACTGTGAGATTTCCCACAGCTCAGAGGAAATGGTGAGGTGGGATTCGGGGTTCCTGTTGGGGTTCATTCCCGATACAGGCAAGTATCTCTGGTGGGCTGTTACGGTGCTTCCTGGGGGACAGAAGGCCCAATACTCCTCTCGCTTGCACTGGGACCATGAGCTCATAATTCCCTCAGATGCAGCAGAGTTTCTTTCCATGTACCTCTAAGTGGGACGGGAATATGACATGTCACTTTTTTCAAATTCCCATGGACCTGCCCTGTCAAACTCAGCGGGAGCTCTGCCGTTAATTGCAACTCAAGCAGACACGTTGCTAAGCGCGATAAAATCCAACAGAAATCTTTAAAACTCCCCAGATTACCTCCAACGCGGCAGTTAATTTTTTGTTCATGACTCCTCTACGAAACCAGATACAACTAAAACATGCAATTCAAGAAGGCTTAGTGCCTTGACCTAAGTGCTAAGGTATTGCGTGAGCTGCCTGCCAGATACCGCAGCCCCCGCCGCTACAGACAGGTAATTAGGTCACCACTTGTGAACTTCTACTTCTGACACATGCAGACTTATGGCCAGATAGCATGGATGCCCTCAAGCAAGTCAGGGCAATTTGCCTATCACCATGAATCTAAGGAGCACTGAACTCCAAACAGTCATTTGGAATAAGATGGCTTCAGCACTCTGTATTTTAATCTCACCTGAAGGCACAGAGTTTGTCTACGTGGGCGTCTTGCTGGAGATGCCCAAGGGAGCTGCTGTGCTGATGCGGTACCATGCTGGACCAGTGCCTGCAGTTTCCTTTGGGACCCTCCACAGGGCCCAATGGTGTGCTTTGTAACACCACGGTAGGAGGGGTGCATGTCTCTGTGCCACAGCAAACCCCCAGAGGAAATGCTGGACCATGCTGGAGGAGTGTGGCTAAGGGCCAAGCCTGGCAATGACATGGTTCCAGGTATGCGGGAGATGGGAGGTCTCCTAAAGTTGTCTCCTATCCTCTTTCATAAGTGGAAAATGCAGGTATTGGTCAACTCAACTCCCTTCTCTCCTTGCTGTATTTGTGTATTCTGTATATTTTTAACTCATACTCCATCTCAAGACACTTTCCCATCAGCTCATGCCGTTATGTCACTCTCCAGTGGGTGAACTCAGTACAACCAGGAAATGCTGAAGGAAAATGAGACGCAGATGTGGTAACTGCATTAATATTCCCCTTCAATGCCGTTGCTGTTGGAAAGCCCGGACTGTTACTTTGACTTTGTTCCTCCAAGGAGCATGCTTACATCAAAGTGTCAGTCTTATCTGCCTTTTGGTTCAGCCCGCCCAGGGAACAGCTTGTTCAATGCACTTGCGTCCTCCCTGGTCACCCTCCATGGGGATGACTGGGTCTGTAATGCAGCACATCTGGTGGGGACCACAGAGGACACTGGAAACTAAGAGGGGCTTCAATCTGCTATTCAGTTATGTCTTGTCTGAGTGCTGCTTGTTTCTGTATTTTCAGAAAAAAAAAAGATAAAAGAATATGAAAAAAGCAAAGTAAAAAAGTTTTTCTCCATAAATTAACAGTGAGCTCAAAACTCCCGTGGTGGAAAAACTGCTATGTGATGCAATGCCAGTAAAATAGAAGCAACTGTAACTTCACAGAAAAAGCAGTGATATTCTGATTAATTGTTGTGTTTTCTGAGGTTTCAGTAAAAATGGCTGCTGATTATTTCTGAAACTTATGATGACTGTCTTAGTGCATAACCCCTTCTTAACATCAATTTGGCAAGCAGAAAAGGAAATATATCATACGATATTCTGCTAGTAGGGCCAAGTTCTGTCATCTATCTGATTGCAAAGCCTCTGTTGACTGCCTTGGGATTTCTCCTTGCAGAATGATGGCAGGACATGATCCAGACCCAATATAAATGTAACATATGAACCAGTATATCTTCAGATGGAAAAAACGTGTGTGGAATTTCCCTGCGCTATCATGCGCATAGTTTATAGGCAAGTACATCCACAGTTATTGAAAAGAAGCACAGACATCTGTGGTTAGACATCAATGACTATTGTGGGAGGGAAAAGAGGGAAACTGGAAGACTTAGAATTTGTGCTTGATTGGGTTACTGAGAAATACAAGGCAAGAGAAATGAAAACAGTTTAGGATAGAACTGTAAGGAGGGGAAACTGGCATTGCTGGCAACACTGATGAAATATAATGTCCTTGCCAGAAGAGTACAAATAATGGGTTTCCTGATAGAAAATGTGGATGAGGCCAGTAGCGGGGAGAGTCTGAGGAAAATGTATGCATGTGGAAACTGAGTTTTATTTTGGTGATGACTGAAAATAACCATGAAGGCTGGAGCTTGTAAACCTGGGAATCCTGAAATTAATAATTTTCCGAGTTAACTGTTGGAGAGTGACAGCCCCGTGAGGACCATTTGCTTTTCAGGTCTTGCATGTCCTTGCCTTTTTTAAGCCCTCAGACTCACTGCTGGCCATATAACATCTTGGGAAGCAGTAGTTAGCCAAGAAAGCAGCCTTCATTTAAACAGCAATCATGGAGGCTGCAGGAAGTGCTGGTGGCAACGGGCTGTTTGGTTACTGGCTCTGCTTTGGGTAGGTTTTACTTTGCATGTATCTCTGCACTACCTGATTGATGTCTTCCTTAGGTGTGTTACATACCACCACTATCTATCCTGTGCTATTTTTTTTGAGTTCTCTCCCACAGGGAGGAATGTGTACTATATAGTACTATGTTTCAGTAGAGTATCTTGCTTAAGTCTACACCATGGGACACACTGAGGCTCTGGAGGTCTCTTGTCCAAACCCCTGCTCAGAGCAAGGCTAGCTTCACAGAGAGATCAGATTTTTCAGGGCCTTGGTCAGACACATTCTGCATTTCTCCAAGGATGGAGATTTCACAACTTCCCTGGGCCGTAGGCCTGCTTCATCAAGTAGGATGATCCTTCTTTATAACTTTAAATGGTTGGTGCTGATCCAGGTTTTAGGCCTTTCCAACAGAGGATGCTATTCATCGCCTTTGGGGCAGGTTTGGGCTGCTTGAGTAGAAGCAGACGAAGGAAGATTTTCTTGGCCTGACAGCAAACCTCAGTATCAGCCCCAAGAAACTGGATCTAAAGAGGTTTCCACAAAGGCGAGCCTCAGGCTACCTGGCAGAGAGAAAGAGGCTCCTGCGGGGAATTGTTCAGAGCACCTCTGTGAGGCTTCTCTTTTGAAATGCCCTCAGGAAGCCTTGGTCTATCTTCACTGATAGCAGCAGACACACAGGAAAATTAGCTTCCTCTCTGCTTCCTACGGGCATCCTCTGTGCCTGAACCTTTCTACCATTAAGCCTGAAATTTGCACCCTTTTTTATTCATCTGGACAGAAAACTAAGGAGATCTGGAAAGGCAATGGGGAGAAAGGTGCTGCTGAAGGGCAGTGATTCGATAGCTTGGATCTCCATATGGTAGGTATAATGCTGATGATTTATCAGCCCTTCAGCTCCTCTTGTGCATAAGTTGTGAACGTCCTTCAACAAACTTGAGAATTTGTTGAGATTGACCAGTATTTGCGATCAACCACTGTTTTTCATTGCGTGAGAGCTGGAAAGTCTCGGTCTTATAAGGCAAAAATTCCAAACCTAATCTGCCATGTTTACACCTGGTGGCTCGCTCTCCTCTACAAATACAAATGTATCAGTGATTAAGGTCTTAAAACAGTCCATTAAATGCATCCACACATGTCAAAGGAAAAGCAGAGTGGTAATCAGTTAAAAGACTTGCTCCACCATGAACCCATCCCTTCATAGTCAGACCTTGGCAGGTAGCAGGCAAGAAGGGTTCTAGGTGGGAAGGCTCCTAAAACCTCTTCTTCAGTGCCAGGAGCTGCAGTCTGAAGAGTCAAGCAGCAATGACAGTAGATAGGCAAAGACAAGAAAATAGTGATTGTCCAGACCAAGCACAACTCCTTCTTTACCACACTATGAAAGAAAAAATGCCAGAAGCTTCCACAGTGTTTTCCTTTCACGTGCAAGCATCAAGCTCTGCTTGGGGATTGTCATCAGCAGTGGGGAGTGTGGTGCAGCAGTCCCGGTGGTGTGCTGCCCAGCTGTGGTTCAGGCCCCTCCATCTTGGGCAACCTCCTGGCTGGGAGGACCTTGCAGAGGTGTTTGCTATGTTCTCTTTCAACTTCATCTGTGCTTAGTTTTTTTTCTGGCAGATAGGGCTGAACCTCCTAACTATTCATTTTGGAGGAAAAGAATATTCTGCATGCAACAACAAGACAACTGCCACAGTATGTTTCGTATTGCATGCGACTCTTGCTTTGGTCCTTTGCTCCATGTTGGGATTCAATGTTGTAATGAAAAATCACAAGGTGCTGTCACTTTATTGGAAAATGTTGTGGGTCACATGAAGCTAGCGGGGTGCAGGTCACTCCTAAACATCCACACATGCCTACGAGTTGCAGGGTGGCTGGTGAGCCCCTCTGAGATGGCCGACGCAGCAGCATCCCCCTCGGTGTAATGTTTCCCTTCTGCTGCACTTGTAGCCTGGCTTCCCAAGAGAGCAAGGCTTGCGGGGTCTTGCTTCGCATGTGTGTGAAAGAAAGCTCCTGACAAACATCTTTCAACATTTGGCAGATTTCAATCGAATTTGTCAGTAGGGTGGAGATCTTAGCAACTTTATGTTCTTACAAATGTTATGAAAATAAACAGCCGGGTAAAGAGAAGACAAGTCCTCATTGATATCCCTACTGTAGGAAAGGCTAAAGCAGGAGCTTGTATGTCAGTACAGCATCTGGATGGGAGACACAAAGCTCCAGGGTTTTCCCCGAATATGGAGCTCTCTGTTTGTTTGCCCATCCCAAGTCAAGGCAAACCACTGCGTAGTGAGAGGTGGAGCTGGGGCTGGTTTCCCATCTGCAGTAAAGATGGCAGTGCTGTAAGTGCCGCACTTAGAGCTCAGTCAGGCCTCTTTCCAGGCCCCTCTGGATCTCTTCTCTGTCCACTGTGGCAAAGGCTGGTTCATGAAGTGTGTGCATCTCTCCCTTTTGCCTGCTGGCAAACCAGGACTTTTTTTTTTTTTTTTTTTTTTTAAATGGAGCACAAATGCTTACCCAGAGTCAACTGTCTCTGGCCTCCTGTTTGCAAAATCTCTTTTATGAAGTAAATGTTTATGCTTTCAGGCTCCCTCTATGCCTGTATAATCATTCAGCACATGGCTGCAGGATAAATCTGTTCTTGCAGTTAGCAAAGGAGTAAATGCATTCTCCAAAATCCTCAACGAAACCACGAGAACTGGAGGGACACCAAACCAAAACATTCTTCTCATTTAGGCTGTTAGAGCTGCTGGGAAACTGGATATTTTGCAAAGGAACTGGCTTTTTTCCCTCCTTCACTGCCTTTTTTTTTTCCTTGAAGTCTGCAGCAATGGAATGAGTGAATTATTTCCTGGGGCAGCTGCTGTGTAACATCCAATACTTTATTCTTTGAGCTCATAAAAATAAGCGCATCGAGAAGAAGAAAGTGGCAAGTTGCTCAGCGTTCCAGAGGATCAGGCGGCTCCAGAGATTTCATGTTTGTTTTCTTGGCATGTGCTAGATATGTCCATCTTTTTTTCTTTCAGCTTCTGCAGGCACCACCTGCCCCTTGTTCTTCTTCAAAAATAGATGATGTAAATCTGAGACATGAGGCCTCAAGGGAGTGCCTGTGGAAGGAGTGGAATAGAAAAGAGTAGGAAGAAAGAGAGGCCTGTATCTTTCTTCAAGGAATGAGATGATAGATTTAAAAAAGCCTTAAATGTCTGAACAGTTGGTGAAAACTGTCAGCCATGGTGCCTTACTTGTGACACATGCCTCTACAGGCAGATTTCCATCCATAAGTGAAAGGGGCAGGCATTATATAAATTTGTGGCCTCGGTCCCTCTTACAGCCCCATTCCTCTCCAAGCTGTGCAAGGCATCGTTGTCCCGCAGCAATGGCCAAAGCTTAGGGCAGCCAATTGGCTGTGCAGAATTGCTTTGCTCATCTTATAGGATCCTTTATGCAAGCTGTTGGAGTGGAAAACAGAGTTTCTTCCCCCTGGAGATAGAGGTCAAGGAGGCGCTAGCTGAGGGTCTTTGCTGTGGGATCTGAAACATCCAGGCTCCTTGTGAAGGGGAAATCTCACTCTTGCTTCTGCCAGCGAGGCAGGCTGGAGGGAAGGGGAAGGTGTAATCAGCAGGCTGGGAACAGCAGTTAAGATGCATAGAAGAGGAAACCAAGGGCTGTGTGAATAGTGCCTCCCCAGCTCTGGGGCACACCAAAGTCAGCATGGCATGAATTAAGGCTTCATTTGGTCCAAGGCATGCCTCACTACAAATTTTCTATCATAAATGGTATCACAGAGTGCCTACCCTAAAAAATAGCAGAGGAAAGACCAAAGCACTGCTTTGAGTTAGAGGGTCAGTTTTAAGGGGCTTACTTGTAAGAGGGACCTGCCTGGGAGCAGCGCCAGCAGTGCTGCAAATCCCACAGTGTATGATTTGTGACCTCCACACTTATCCTCTCTGCTCCTCAACTTCCCGTCTATGAAACGAGACATCTCTTTGCCCTTGGAGAAGGCTTTGAGATACGTGGAGGAGCAGTGCTTTCTTCATTGGTAAGCGTTTCTGTTTCTGGCCGGCTTCTGGGTTTCCCAGTGTCAAATGGTATTTAGCATTGTCCTAGTTATCTGTGGAGGCTGGGAAGAGTGAGAAGGATATTATCTGAGGCAAAAGCAATCCTGTCTAAGGCCTTCCTGTCTCCGAGCACATTAAGAAAATGTACAGGCAGAAATTTCCTGGCCAGTATATTTGCTTCCTTATAACAGTATATGTGAAGGAAAATACGGAAATGACAAAAGTGATTAAATTAATAAATTAGTATCATATTAATAAATAATCACTTCATCCTCAGAATGAAGGTTTAGAGAAACATTAAATAGGAAAGAAAGTTGCCTGGGAGGAAACCAGTGCTGGCATTAACTGTAACCAGATGAAAAGTACCATTATTTTTTCTGAACAATGTGCATATATCTCCAGCAAGAGTCTAAAGTGCTGCCACTTACTGTGATGCTAGCACAATTGTTGGGGACTCTGCTTTGGCAAGATATAGGCTTTTTTTAATTATAAAAGGGCAAATTCTTGTATTATGGGAGGGGCATGCAATGAAACATACACATTTTTTAAATTAAGAATGCCCTTTCTTCTCCTCATGTGGGAGGAACTCAAAAAGACTAACATGGAAACTTTCTGTTTCTGTGCAAGGTCCTGACAAGCTGTGTAGAGGAAGCCAAAATGTCCCAGTGGCTCAGCACAGGTCTGCCACTGCTTTACTGCATGCCCTTGGACAAGTCACTTACTGTCACTGTCCTTTTATGTCTTCTACAAAAGGGATAAAATATCCTGGAGCAGATGTTAGGTAGTATGTTAAAAGCAGGATCCAGAATTTACTACAACAAAGAAAGTACCATGTTATTACAAGGAGGTGACCTCCTCCAGGACAGAAGCATTACAGTGATGGTCCTTGTAATGAAGAGGAGGTGAAATAACAAAAAGAGGGAGACTAAATCCTTACCGAGAACATTGTCAGTGAATTGGCCTGGGTGGCTGTCAATGGGTGCTGGTTTGGGGATAAAGTCCACTGGTTCAGCATCCTGGTGGGCTTCATAACCGTGGTTTGGGTCTTCCTGTGCTATTCAGTCATCCCCCACAAATAGTTCCATGGACACTGCTGCTGCTCCTGGAGCACAGCACTGCTCCAGATGCGCTGGGTGGTAAAAGAGTCTCATCCTAAATCAATCTTCAAAACAGGGATAATATGCCAGAGACCTTTAGCGCATTCACTAAAAGTAATAGTTTTCAAATGCTTCCATGAAGTGGCACAGCTGGAGTTCGAAAAGGCGTTTTATGGCTTTCTGTTTTGCTTTATAAGTAAAGAGCAGAAAGGAATACACGCTATGTATGGCTGTGTTTATAACAGTGGAGAGATCTGGGTGTGCAGATTGAAATCCTGTGTGGAAGTGTCTGAGGCAAACCAAGTATGTCCTGTGAAATTAAAAATAAAAATAACCCATGACCTTTCCCTAATGAGCTGTGTGAAAGTTCGGCAGTGATGGCCAATAGACTGTACTTGTCATAACTGCATCTCAGATGCTGTTTCACAGCGGGACTCACAGCAAGAGCTCAGCAGTTCTGATTTCTCCTTTTCCTGCGTAGCATCCATTCTGCACCGAGTCCTTTAACCACATCCATCCTCACACCTACAAATTGCTTTCTGTGATATCCAAGCGCTCACAGTATCCCACAGTATCTGATCAGTGCGTAGTGTATCCCATCTGATTTCCTTTCCTGTCCCTGCATTTCACATGATTGAGCTTTACGGTCCCAGGGCCATGTACAGAGGTGCACGTGCCGTCGTGAGCTTTCTGCACATGGAGCAGCTCGCTCTGCGCTGCCAGAGGGGCTGGGGGCTGGAAACACCATGTGGTTGTCCTCTAGCTCACAACAGTAAACAAACACCACAAAGCCTCTCTTCGTGCAGCTCATCTAGGTTAGAGATGAGTGCTTGACCCACTTCTACGTGTCAGGCAGATCACCTCCAGTATTTCAGACCAGCGTAAGTGAAGGAAATCCACGCAGTCCTTACAAGGTTAACATGCTGGCACAGCACCACTGACAACAGACTTTTAACCTAAACTGCCAATGTGTACTTGAATTTCATTCCTGGTAATCATTTTTCCTCCCTCCTCTTCTCTCTACAGCAGTAGTATTTCATAATGATGAGAACTGTAATAACTGTGGGGCCTCTGGCTTTAACGGAAATGCTTTCCTCAGGGGGGAAATGCCCTCTGGTTCCACGAAGAGCGTGCATACCGCACTGAAAAGCAAAACAAACACTTATCACAGCTTCCTGCAGAAATTGGGGAACTTGGGTTCTCTTTTTGTGTGTGTGTGTGCTTCTTTTTAAAGACCGATGAGGTTTAGTACAGAGGAAAATGACCAGCGTGAGGGGTTTTTGCTGTTAGCTCAGCGCGCCCGCGGGAGGGTGTGAGAAGAGGAAGGAAGAGCCGTCAGGCGCGAGCGCTGCGCGTGAACTTGGCTCGCACCCTTGGAGGTGGGATGGTATGCTTGTGGTGGGAGGACAGCAGCTGGCATCAGCGGCCACAGCAGCAGCAGCAACTAGCTGGCTTTAGGTGAGCTGAGCAAAGCAGCGTGTTGGAGGAAAGGCATCTCTTTTGCTACATGAGGGGCCATGGTCCATCCTTGTGTCTCTTTGTTGCACTTCTGAAGGCTTATTAAGTATATTTGCACTGGTGACGCCTGAAAATCCCCCATTCTGGGGGCAGTTTCCTCTTCTGTCAGGCTCTATCAGATGAGCCAAAGGCACCATGCTGCCATACAAGCTGTACATTCACTCTCCTTATTGGGTGCTCAAGGCCCCTGCCTCTACATTGGTGGGACCGCAGCATGCTGTGAGAAACCGGAGAAGATAGCTAATAGAGCAGAGCTTATTGGAGAAGTAAAGCGAATCCATACAGAAAATGTAGCTTGCTCTAAGTTGTCTGAATCCCAGCCTTTGATGTGGGAGTCTCCCTGGTGCTCTCGGAAGAGTCTTGGGTTTTGGGCTTTCAGCCTGGTGTTCACAGTTCGGTGCCTAGTGGCACCGAGACCCACCTCCTTTGTGGCTGTCCATCCCCCCTGCTGTCCTCTTGGACTCCCTCCATGAGCTAGCCGGCTTTAGCCAATGTGACCCAGTTGCTCCTGCTCACCCAAATCACAGGATTTCAGTGTTTGAGCCGGGGCAGTGTCTAGACGGTCAATTACTCTCTGCTCTCCTGTCTCTTAAGAAACTTCAGAGTGAATGTCTTATTTGACCTTGCATGTATAATTATTTGTCTTCCCTATAAATAATGGATTTCTTTCCTGCTGATTGGTGCTGATTCATTTTGTTACCTCCTTTTGTTTCCAACACCCTTAGCATGTTTCTAGTCTACTCTTGCACCAAAGCCTTGTTCCTTTACATGCTTCCTAGCTTTTCTCTCAGCTGGTATTTCCAAGTTTTCCATCATCCCATTCACTTTAACTGTAGATGCTCCGCTGACAGTATCTGTGCTATCACATCATCCCAGCTTAGCTTTTGTTCATGATGAATGGGATGATTTGCAGAATTTCCCCATGCTCATGTATTCTCACTCCGAGAATCCCCTCTTCATGTTCATCATCTTCATATCAAACTCAGTTTTGCCAGTTAAAGGGAGAAGGGAAAACACTGCAGAGTTGCAAAGTGGGACCAAACCTCGGGGATGCGCGCTTCACATAATGCAGAGTATTTTCCCAAGGCGTTTAGTAGCAAAGCTCCACAGAAGACAAACCCCAAATGAATCCGGTGAGCATGTGGAGGGTAAATTCCTAGAAGGGCTGCAATAACACCAGCTCTGCTTGCCAGGTGATAGCTGGCAGTCATGGTTCTTCAATTTTCCCCTTTGAAAACCAACCTGAGTCAGGTTAGCACTGCGGGTCTCAGGTAACCCCTTGCAGCATCATGCCCCTTGTGCTTCTGGGGGCAGGAGCAGCATCACGCAAAGCTTGGCGCAACAGAACCCCACCTTTGGTTAAGGCTCATTCGGGCACTCCTCTAATTGAGAGGCTTAGTATGGGTAATTAGTAAGGGTGCTAATTGTTCATTTATAAGATTTCATCTTTCTCACGCTGCAAATTGGTAGAGAGAAGAGAAGGCACAGGAACTGTCAGTACTTCTCTGCAGGCAGCTTGCTGCACTTCAGGAAATAGTCTTTGAGAAGTGCAGTAAATTCACTGCAATCTGCCCAAAGGCACTGCAGCGAAGTCAGCACATTGTGAAAATGATAGCAACCCATACCCTTTCATCAGGCGGGGCAGGAATCCATACTGTGCTTGTTGAGAGGAACTATGAACCTGGCAAACCTCTCAGATGGGATCAAAAGGGCACGGGAAGGGCAACCCAGAAACAGGGAGGGCAAGCAGGGCACCATACTCTCAGATCCCTGCTTTAGGAGCTTAGAAAGAGCCTAAAATCTGTAATGGTACAATGCACCTCACTAGTGCAGGCAGGGAGGTACTAACCCCACGTTTGCTTTGAGCCCCCTGCTCCACCCCTCTCCCTGCAACTGGAGGAGCTAGGTGATCCTGGGCAGGATCACCCAGGTGCTGGGGCTGCCTTTACTGGGCAAAGGACCCAAGTGTGGTGCATGCCAAGAGTCACAGTCTGTGTGGTCAGCACATATCATTCGGGAAGGCCCAGGCTCCCCGTCCTCTCCATCCTGGGTGCCTCACGCTCAGCGATGGGCAATTCATCCCTGCCTGCCCTCACGGCAGCACTGGGCAAAGAAGTCAGAATTGGGGTAAAGTGGTTGAGGCAGAGATCTCACTGGCCCTGCGCGCTGCATAGCTGCTTACCACAGTGTGGTGCGATGCACCCCAATGCCTGCAGTGGTTCACACCTGCTCACACCTTCCTTGCAGTGCAGAAACCAGGAAATTGGCTCTTTGTGGCTGTTTGTGGTGGTGCCGGGGTGTTTCTCCCATTGATGGAGTGTTGCAAAACCACACAGCACTCTGCTGTGTTAAAAGCAGTTAAAAGAAGCTGATTTTTTTTTTTTTTTCCTTGGCTTCACTGGGATCAGCAGGAGACCAACACAGAGAGCATCAGGGATGCCTACCCTGCCATGCCAATGAGTTCAGGCAGATCTTCAGCTGCTTCTCCTGGTGAGCTTTCCAGCAGCAAGCAGCCCTCCCAGCTTCACCCCACGTGCAGCCTTGTCCCTTACCGAGCCTGCCTCTGCCGTTGGCAGCTGCCTGTCCCAATAGCTCATGCCTTGACTGGGAAACAGTTACCCAAGTCCACTGAGTCCTTAACTATAATTGGTAGGACAAAAATGATTTTCAAACATTTAAATGCATTTAAAACCTGCTATGTTTTTATCAACTTCTTTGACCACCCACTACATACACCTTAAAACCCAGCCTCCTGCAAGCCCTGCCTACCTTTTTAATATCAGTAGTAAGCTTTCTGCAGCCTCTCCCTCCTTTTGCATCCCAGTGATTCTGTGCAGCAAGGAGGCAGAGGTGCAGTGGGGACACAGCACCTGTACTACCCTGCCAGGGAGCTGGGGGGCACCTGAGGCCATGCCCTGGCACAGGTCTACCGTGGTAGGGGTTACGCTGGCTGGACCTCCCCATGCCTCAGGTATATGTGCTACAGCAGCAGGGAGAGCTGGGGTTGATTGCCAGTGGCAACCACTAATCAGATGTATCCCCATCAAGACACAGAGTTTCCTGCCTCCTGGGCCTTGCTGCTTACTTGGGCTCTCCAAGGCTGTTGCTGTCTACCACAACACGGGCAGCCCCCATCCTGTAGACTTTCCAGCTTGGAAATCCCCAAACTAACAACTGTGGAAGCGATGAATACTTGGAACTGGTTACAGCTCACTGAGTCCACATCCCTGCTCAGGCTGCTGGTGCCCAGCTGGTGACTGGTTCCCATCATCTTCAGGCACGATGGGAGCAGATCATTTATTCTGGCTTCTCCTTATGCTGAGAGGTCGGTGGGCTGATCCGGGGTGAGCAGCGCAACACTCTCCATTCGACATGAGCTGTGTGAGAGCGGGACTGTACATGTAGCCCACTGCCAGACAAATAGCCTGGTGTCTTGGGAAACAGTCTTCATTCAGTGTCCACAGCTGGTCTGAAATGCTGATGTTTGCATTGTTTACAGGAGGCCCCAGCTGCAGATTTCAATTTCCCCAGATTCAGGGTATTTTGGATCTGTGGCTTTGGTTTGGCCTCTTGTTCAGAGGCGGAGACCAGTTGTTTTAAGAGGAGAGCTGAGTTCACATGATAAATTTACTTCCCACAATATTGGGCAGTAGCTAGATTCATCCGGTGCATTTGTGTATACAAAATGTCTAGATTTCAAAAGCAGTTTGTTTCACGAGCTATGGAATTTTGAAAGCCCTGTTTCTTACAAATTTGTGTCCTTTATCTTCTGCAAAGCCACTGAAATAATCCCAGTTCCTCTACCATATCCCCTGTGGCTTCCTCCATCACTTTGTATCTTCAGCTCCTTTCCAAGTCCTTGCCTCCCTCTAACTTTCAGTTGTCTTCCACCTTATTACTGCTGTAACCTCAGCTCTTTTCCATGCTCCCATTCTCCTGATCCCAACATCCCCTCACACCTCCCATGACCTGTTCCCTTGAGAAATCTTTCTGAAAGGTAAAATCAAGGCTAAGCACTTTAATTGGATCAAAATTGTGTTTTTTACAGTTTTTGCAAATGTGGCAGAGTGGATTTTACTGGAAACAAAGCACACTTCAGAAGTCTTTGCAAGGCCAAGCACCACCCAGATCTGGTGCTGCACCACTGCAGCAGGGCCAGAGCATCTTCTGCCATGTCCAGACCCCAGCCTGCAGTGTCAGGCTACCACCAAGCCTCACAAACCCACCACCAAACCCATGCTGCCATCACCAGAAAGTGTTCCTGCTTTTTCCCTGGTTCATGTGCCCCAGTGCGCTGTCTGAGCAGTCCTGCAGCCATGCCGCATGTTGGAGCAGCTTGCTGGTCCAGATGGAAATGAATGACTTTATGGGGCAGGGTTCAGTCTCTGGAGGGTTGATGAGCAGAGGCAATTCACCCCACGGCTTCATGAGCCCTTGGTCCGACACCAGGCAGGTGGCAGGAAGGCACAAGCAGAGATGAGAGGAAGGATAGGACCATAGCTTTCAGCAGTGATGTCATCTAAGGTCAGCATTGGGCTGACCGTGACGCTGTGTCCCAACATACCCTTCATCCTAGCAAATGTGGGAATGACAAGCACTGGGTGCAGCAGGCTAACACGAGCTTCATGCTTGTGCGGTGGAGGAGAAGGAGGGGAAGTCCATCCCTTTTGGAGCCAGTGCAGGGGTGATGTTCAGGCAGCATAAACTCCCCCCCCAGAGCAGGGGAGGTCACTGCGCTGTAAATAAACTACTGCATCCTATCAGACCCATGTGGTACCAGGAGACATCAGCCTTTCTGTTACTCTCTGTTCCAGAGCAGATTTCGTCAGTGCCACTGGATGCCTCTTTCCTCTTTCAACAGAAGACATCCAAGTTAACCCAAACCACCACAACTTCCATTAAGCAATGCTATCATATTAAAAGAAAACAAGCTAGTGAAAAAAAAAAAAAGCGCCCAGTTCTGGCAGTTTGCATCAAGATAGGAAGACAGATTTCCAGACGGTTGTGTGCACAGGGGCTGCAGAGTGATTCGGTGTGCAAGCCAGTGCTGTCAAAGTGGAAGGTAACGGTGTCAAAACTATTCATGATGGGAGCTGTACTCACACAAGGGAGCAAATCCTTCCTGGTGCAAGTCCAGGTGCCTCAGAAACGTTCCCAGCCTGTATCTCTTTCCCTCAACTTTGGACCAACTTGTTTTTTTCCTTTCTGCTTCTACAAACTATGGCAGACTCATCCAAAAACTTGTCATCCATTTTAACAAAGGGGTGAAATAAACATTCCAGCATTGTCCTCGGCAACCTGCCACAGAGAAACTGCTGCAAGATATGACAAGACAAATAACTGCCTTTAAATGCGATATGGAGAGGAAATGAATGACACCCACTTGGAAGAAGCGGTGTCGGGGCCCTGCAGAGCTGATCTGCTGGTGGTAGGATGGGGTACCAGCATGGCAGTGGGCCAGGGAGGGTTGGGGGGTCACCTCCCCTGCACAGCCCTGGCAACTCTCCCTGGGAAACAGCATGTGCTCCTTGCGACCCAAAGGGTCTGCTGGTCACACCAAGGGTCCCGTCTTGGCTGTCCCTATCAAACCAGGATGAATTTCTGTTGGTCTGGGCAGATAGCACTGGTGAGGCTCTCGCAGATGGTGTGGAGACATCATCAGCGCAGCTGCACCTTGTTTTGTTAAGCTGCCTACAAAAAGGGCAATACCCAAGATAAGCTAATTTTTATTTTTTTTTTAAAGTAATACTAGTGGATCTAGATTTGGGCATGAAGAAAGGGCTAGCTTTCAACTTACTAAAGAAAACTGGTAGGAGAAAGAGGGCCTGGGGGGAAATAAATGCGCTAGACGGGAGGAGAGGAAAGTATGGTGTGCAAGGCTGTTGGTCTGGAAGCCTTTAGTCCTCCTAAGGGCTCTGCCCATGCCCCATGCCCAGCTGCTTGGCCTGCAGGAGTTTGGCTCTCGGGGATGTGTTTTAGGGGTGGTCTGATGGCTGGGGTCTCCACCACGTTACCCTGCTTGTGTCTGTGCTGTGCTGCGGCACTTGCAATGAGTGGCTTCTTCCAGGGCAACAGCACAGCATGTGAAATGCATTAAAATGCTGCCATGTAAAGGTGATCTATGGTTTGTCCTTCTAGTTCTTTGCTTTTAAAGCTCCTCACTGCTAGGGACCCACCATAAAACACAAAAATGTAGCATGCTCTTCTTGGAGAGACTTGAGTTATTTTGACTCACTCTCTCTAATCTCAAAAGCACATCAGAGAGATGTATAAAGGATGTAGTCTTTGCCCCAGAGATAGTATCTAAGCACAGATAAAGCATAACCAAAAAGATGACATAACAGGAGACTAGGGGGAAAGGCACTGAGTTGTTGTATTGATGGATACTGCAGCCTTTGCTAAGTTTATGAAGACTAGTGATGGTGATTCTGTGTCTAAGTCTCTATGCATGTATGCACACATGTACATATGTGTATATACAACCATTACTTTAGCTCTAGTTGCTAAAAATTCATTCCATAAATAATTTGAAGTGAAAAAGTCCTTAGTGATTCTTGACGGCCAAGGGGGATGAAGAGGAAAAGAGGATGGAAGCATAAGAGTTTTCCATTATCACCTTGTTTCCCCTCTGTGCCCTCCAAATGCTGCTCAGCTGTGTATATTAAAATGGCAGCTCACGCATACTCTTATGTGTCTTCCATGAGCTTGAGTCTCTGTCTCTACCAGTTCATTAGCGATCATTAACTGCACTGATGGTAAAAATGCTGCCCGGAACGTGTAAATCTTTGGCTTTCACGGAACCTATGCTTAGGTTCGCTAGCTCACGGCAAACCTTGGGTAGCTCTTATAACCATGACTCGCTATAAAAACATTCTTCTTGTCTGGAGAATGGGGATAATCCTTGGTTATCTTTCTGCTAGGAGTTCTGATAATTAATTATTTAATCCTTAAGAGCACTTAGATATTTGGATACCTCTTGATAACATCACATATCCCCTTAGCTGTCAAACCACAATAGCACCTTTTCAGCCCTACTTGCGATGCAGTGAGAGATAGTAAAACATCCCTTCTGCCTGAACACACTGAGTGGCTGGCTCTACCTTTATCAAAGTAAACCACAACAGGTTTCACTACTTGAATGAAATAAAGCCTGAAAGGAGATATGAAAAAGAGACAGTGAGGAGATTAACGCTGGGCTTGATGGAAGACTTTCTGGCTGGCTGCTTCTGCCCAGAAAGTCCCTTAGAAAAGAGAATTAGTGTGTTTTATGCACATGTTGGTGGCATTGCTTCACCCAATACTGTCCATGTTCTGCCATGCTTTCTTCCCCTCCCACATATTTGAATGCTTCACGTTTGTGGTTATGTAGCCTAGGTCGCCCTTTCTTTTGTGGCTGCGTGGATGGGCTCGTCTTCAGCATACTGCAGAGGTAGAGCAAGGTGAGGGAAGCGGGAAATACTAAAATGTCACTGCCTGTCTGGATGGGTGTACGGCCAAGGGAAGGTTTATAGCCTGGATGTGAATCTGCGGTGCTCGGAAATTCAGTTGAGTGGCACGAAGGGACGTCCCCGCAGGCACTGCTGTCATGCGCACTTGGGCAGCCCGTTTCAGGCAGGAGGTCAGGCTGGGTGCTGAAGCAGCCAACCTGAGTCACTTGCTCAATAATCTCCAGTCCCTGTTAGCAAACAGTGATGATGCAATGCTCCGGGCCATAAGTGAAAGGAGTACAGTGCCACCACAGGACACCTCTGCTTCATGCTGCCACGTGGTACTTGGAGCAAGGAAGGCTGTTTTCTCTCTTAGAACAGGCATGAAATTGCAGATCAGCATTACAAAGCAAAGCTGGATTTCAGTGCAAGTCAAACTTTGTGAACTTCAGCAGACCCGAGTTTGATTTACTATCTTAAGTTCAGGGATGGATCTGTTCTGGACCTCATGATAGTTTCTGTTCCCTGTTTACTCTTTGGATGGATTGGACAAACTGAGATCATCCCGATTTTACCACTATAAAGAGGCACAAAATCTGAAGCTTTTCATCCAGATCATGCAGAGCAGACTTCAATGTCTTTAGATATATTGAAAGCCAGCTTTAATCTGTTTCTGGTTTTGCAGAATTATAGCTAACTGAGCGTGCATAAATCCAATATCCAAACTCTGTGGCAAACTTGGTTTTCATTACTTCCCTTAAAAGTGGGATTTTTTAAAAAGTCTCATTAAAGTACAGCTTCAACTACATCCTGTTAATAACTAATCATTTAATTATGCCTTAGTGCAAGATCCCACCCCACCAAAGATTGGCACTTAAAGGATTATGCCTGCAGAGGTGAGGACAGTTTGGTTTCAGAGCTGTATCTCCTTGGTGTGACTGTTCCTGACGGATTGTGAACAGAATCGTATTGTGAAATACATGTCCTGATTGGAATTGCTGTTAACTTCATAATTGCTCTGTAATTACTAAAGAGAGAGTATCTTACACTTCTGACAGCCAGGTGCATGTATTGCTTAATCTGTCTCCATTATTGACTTGGCTCAGCTCCTGCGGGTGCATTCCTATTCTCTTTCAGTTGTGCAATACCAAAACCGACGAAACGGCGCGTCTGTTTTGTTCCTGCTTCGGAGCTAACAACAGGAGCAAACAGAGGTGAACTTTGGAGGAGCTGAAGAGGCTGGTTGGCCCCGAGCTGGGAGCAGGGCACGCCGCTCCTGCCGTGAGCTCCTTCCCTGGCCGGGGGCCATGCTGCTTCCCCTGTGGCAGGGTCCACGCAGGGCAGCGGGGAACAGAGCCTGGCTCAGACCCATCACTCTTCCTGCCCTGCAAGCATGAAACAGTATTGCAGCGTCTCGACAGGTGGCATCGCCAGGAGCTGAGAGGGCTACCAGGAGAGAGGTCAAGGTTCTGTCTGTCTTCTGGACTTCTTCAGGCTGGAATTTGGGTGAAAGAAAAGTTTTGTCTCAAACTGTGATTAAGAGTGGGACAGCAATAAAGCAAACAGTGAGTTGTCAGCAGCTTCAGAAGTGATTCCTGCCCTGGGGGAAGTGCCATTCGCCTGTTCTGCTGTATACTAGGTCAGAGCTTATGCTAAAATATTGCAGATTGTCAGCTTCGTCTGTGACTTTGGGAATATTTCAGTGGCCCTCGCTGCATGCACTGGCATTCTAATGGAGCTTTATGAAAGGGCTTTTTTGGTGTAATACATCAACAGAAAAGCCTGGGGAGAAAAAGGAGGAGAATCCAACGCCTCTCCCAAGAGAGGCAGCAATGAGATGCATGCACTGAGCATCCTCCTCTCCCTTTGGTACACCCAGCACAACAGGGCCCTTAAGGATCTCATCAAGCACAATGCTAGCTGAATGGGTGTCCTGCCTGACAAAAGCTTTTCTTAATAATGTTTTCACTTAAATGTAGGGAATAAAGTTCTTGTCTTGTCCCTTCCTGTATCTTTTACGCCACGGGAATAAAATGTTTCTGGAATACGTGACCAAGGAACAGCAACCTCATGGGGGTATTGCCAATTTCTATCGACTTCCCAGTAGAGCAGAAATCAGTGAAACAGGTTTCTACAGATGCAGCTTGCTTGTTACGCATGTGACAGCCACGCAAAGCTCTGACCAGGCAATAATTTCTCCCAGGACCAACGTGACACCTCCAAGGCCACCAACAGTGTTCGGTTCCCATGCTGCAGTATACCATGGTGGGCTGCAAAGCCCCCCTGGTCTGTCTGCAACTCTCCTGCCTTTCTTCTAACCAGCCCATGTGCCTGCAGGACCCGGAGGGTGCTTTTATTAGCATCCAGCTTGGAGCAGCTGCCGCTCAGGGGCCGTGCACGCCCAGTGCCTTTGTTCCTCGCAGCCCAGGCTGCCTGTGGCCTATTTTCTGGGCTCGATAGTAGAAACTCTTGCATCTCCGGCTGACAAACTGGCTTCGTGCTCTCCTCTGCCAGGGAGATGGATTCCCCCTTGGGCTGTGGAGACAAAAATCTCATCTTTTTGAAGACATTTCAGTGTCATCTTTCTCTTCAGTCACTGTTTCAAGGTCAGATGGTGCCAGCATGCTCCTTTGTCCTCAGTGGACTGAAAGCATACGAAGCATCTGGCTTTCCCCTGCCTTTTTCTCAATTATCTGCTTATTCACATAGAGTAGAGGAGACTCATTCTGTCTCTCCAAGAGCAAAGAGTGTACTTTGTATTATAATAGGTGAACTTTTTAGTTGCTGCACCTCCCCTTTTCCCATTTCCTCCCTTGTTAGTACCTATTTTCCTCTGAGAAATTTCTTAGACATAAGAGACAGCAAAAATACCAATGTGTTTCAGGAGGTGTGGCAAAAGATGAGCAGGGGAATTTTTAATTTTAGAAAACAGTTGTGTCTTCAAGCCCTCACAGTCGGGGCAGTTCTAGGAGTTCTTTGAACTGCAGAAAGATAGGAGATTTTTTTTTTTTTTTAGTGACTCAAGCTTTTTTTATAGATTATCACTTTTGCAGCCTTGGAGGCTGATAAGTCTGTCCACAGAGCAGGTGCAGCAAGCGCCCCGTGGACGCCTTTCTGTGCACATGTTTCTGTGGGGAGACCTAGCTGTGTGGATGCCCTTGACTTTGCTGTTGACATAACTCTGCTGTTGTGCTAGCTGTCGGGGCTCCCAGGGCTTCAGGCTGGACATCTGCCTGTACGGGCACAGGGGGAGAGCGGAGAGGACAGTTGCATGCATCTTGATGTAAAATTGCAGCCTTAGCGGGAGCAGGAAAGACAAAGTGGGTGCGGGGAGGCTGGAGGCTGTAGCAGAGATCTGCGCCGAAGCAGCTGTGTGCCGTGGCGTTACGGAAATTAATTCCATGTGCCTGCAGGTACATGGTGATGGGGACCTGAGTGTGCCTGGGGGGGCACTGAGCTCTGCCCCTCTGCATGCCAGTGTCTGAAGGGAAGCTGGAACGGGCTTTACGTACAGCCCTCTTTGTGCACAGTGTATTGTTACTGCTGCTGTGCCTTCCCTTCCAGTAAATTTACAGCTTCTCGTAAGATTTCTGCCAGTAAACGAAAGTGGAAGGGGTGGGAGGTGGAGACGAGATGTAAATGCAGCATGACTGTGCTTTATTAGATACCGTTACTAGACAGTTATTGGTTCAGCTTGGTGTTAATGCCTGAATGTAAGTGTGACTTTGCAGTAATTCACAACAAACTAGTTTTTGAGGCTGCAACACTCTTTCTTCTTTTCCCCCGGTTGTAGCATGCTCCTAAATATTCTCCTTTCAGACACTATGTCCAGGTGCTTTCTAAACATATGCAGAGCAAATGTGAGGCCTGGTTCTTCTCCAGGAAAGCAGCTCGAACCTTTGGTTCTGTCATCAGCCAGATGAGAGTTGGCTTCTCTATGCCTGCTCCTGTTCGCGGTCTCCTCCGGAGCACATTTTCTCCCAGATGCTTGGTTCCTGCTGGAAATGAATTTCACATAGGAGCATTTTTTTGTAGGGTCCTGACAAAACTTGGTCTCACAGCTGGGCTAAGTGGTGGCACGAGGCCTCCCTCCCTCTGGTTGCCGTGCCCCACGCTACGTGGCTCTATGGGACATTGCTGGCTCAGCATCGCCCGGCGGTGATGGTATTGGGATGCACCTTGGCCTCGGAAAATACGAAAGGCCTCATCCCGCAGACCTTTGCAGGCAACTCTTTCTTTATAACTTTCTTTATTACGTTTGGAGGCAGGGGTTTGTGTGGAGGCAGGAGGATTGCACCCATTTGCTGCTGCCTCTTGATTACCTTGAGGCAAGTTAGCCAGGTTGTAGATTAACTGTGCACTAAAGCCCAGCAATTACAGAGCCATTATAGATATGCCATTATGTATATCCTTGTGTTTATGACTTCATTCTTTCTTAACCCTGTTTCTCAAAGGCAAATACACTGAACACACAGTGTTCTCGCAGCCCTGACGCAGGCTTTGTGTCACCTGCCTTTCTCCTGCATGGGACCTGCCCTCCTGCCTACCCTGCCTGCTATCTGCCCATCCACCCTGGCTCTGGGGAGGACACCTGGGACTGACAGACGTTGGGGAGATGCCTATTGGAGCAGGGTGGAAGATGGATCCTTCCATCCTCCCCGCTGAGGCTCACCACACAAAAGGCATGCAGAGCAGCAGAGGATCAGCAGGCATGCCACAGAGATGTTTAGTTTCCCCTTTGTCTGCGAGCTGGCAGGCTTGCTGCGGGCTGTCAGGAGCAGGGGCAGACCCCAGACTTGTGAGGGGGCCTGGGGTGCGCTGGTGCGTTGGGTCGTGCCATTTGGCTGGCATGGGGGAGCCAGCACACATCAGCTTGCAGAGCTGCTTCCAGTGTTTTCTCATCAGCTGGCCAATCTCTCTCTTAATGAACACACGGTATTGGCATGGCTGTCAAATGGATGCAGAATGCATTGGGAAATGCGTGTTGGCTTATAGATAGCTGGAGATTTACTGTCGTTCACAGAAACACCCATTGCTAAGAAAGTTTTCATAAAAACAACCAGCCACTTGCGCTAGCTCAACCAGCCTCATGCTGGTTGTGAGTGGCCTGGGTCAAAACCCTCAGTGACATCAGGCGAGGGACTTTTGGCAGGCTGGGGGAGTGGGAAGGAGAAAAGGGGAAAGCGAAATCCAGACTCGGATTTTGCAACCCTTTTCAAAACCCCCATCAAAACCCAGAGTCAAATATCGCTGAGCTGGGGGATACTGTGAGTACAAAGTTTGCCTCTCAAGCCTGTCTCACATGCTCTTTTTTTCTCTCAAGGTTTGCTACTGAGCTTGCAAGAAGAAGATAAACTCCATGGCATCGACCTCAGCCAAGTCTCCATGCGCATGGCCCCGTGTGTATCAGCAGGAGTGCAGTGCTCAGGAAAACAGGTTTCAGCACAGGCTGAGAGTAGAAGGTGCTGGCGAGCCCTGGCCAGGGGAACTGCACTGGCTGTTCTCAGTGCCAAGCTCAAACCACTGCTGCAGCTGGAGAGATGGCTGGGGCAAGGCAAGGAAGGGCTTCAGAGAGGCAGAGCTCTTTGGGGAATCATCCTTCTTTTTTCCTGGAGCTGGGCACTGCAGCAGGTGGTGGCTAGCAGATATATCACTGGTTGTAGCCTTCTTCCACAGTCCCAAATTGCCAAGTTCCACCCTTCTTTCTCCCTTGTCCTCTTTGCAACTAAAAAAAATTAAATCCATCAACTCCCTAATATTTAGAGATTTTTGGGAGGTGCAGAGTTAACAAGGTAGATTTTGAAACAGACAAAGTGTGGTTTGAACTTGAAAAGAGCAGAAAATACAGGACTGAACACTGAGTGCAGCCTTCCTGTGGCACATCCTCACCTGCATGAGGGCACCCCGCTGTCAGAAGGAAACATGCCCGCCCAAAGCATACACTGACACCCTCTCCCTTTGCAAGCAGAATTAATCATACTTATGTGCCATATTCCATTTTAATTTTTATTGCACAGTCCAAGATTAATGGTTAATGTAGTACGTTTCCCCATCTCCACTCCCATTACAGTGGAGTGCTTTGAATAACTATTAACTTCGCCGTTAACTGAAAGAAAATTGTTAATCATCTACAAGCTTATGTTGCATAAAAATCATTCTCTGTAACATTCTCCCAACTGTGGGAGAGCCCTTTCCTCAATGCTGACCTTCAACGACACCTGGTACCTGCAGCCTGCAAAACACCAGGGATCGTACTACATGGGCTTATCTGCTAGCCAAGGTCATAAACTACGTGAACCGGTGAAGCGCAACTTGTGTTTCTTGGTGTTGATGTTGATCCAACATCCAGTTCTCCTGCTAGCAAAGATATGGTTCTCTGCGTCCTCAGAAAGCAGCTAATGAGTCAGTTTTGTTGGTTTTTTTTTTTTTCAATTTAGCAAGTTAAGGCTAAGCTGTGAAGTGCTGGGTGTTGCTGGGACACACACCGTGCCAGTACAGCTTGTCCTTCCCCCTGAACAAGGTGCGTGCAACGCAGAGCAGGGTTAGGGCCGCCTGCCCTGGGCAGCAGCTCTCCTCTGGGCATCAGAAACATGGGGCGGAGGGTAAAACCCTTGTGAATTAGGCATCCCAAACCTTTCTGGCACCGCAGGTGTGGGGTGGCAGCTTCTGCTGCTTTCTGCCTCCCCGTGCAGCCGCTGCAAGCAGCAGTTTGGCTGCAGAGGTGCAGGCTCCCCGTCAAGTGATTACGTACAGGAGGTTTGCATCCAGCCACTCAGGAAATAAATCACCTACTGTTTGTGAAGTAGGCGGGAAGCACTCCGGACGCTGAAAGATTAGACTGTAAGCCTCACAAAACTCCCCTTCTGGCTGTAAAGATGGGCTGCGGATGTTGTGTTTTTTAGCTCTTTAAATGATTATTTCTGTGCCAGACTTATTAGGCAAGGTATTGTTGGGATCTTGGCAAGGAGATAAATATGGCTGCAGGCTCCACAGTCGTTCCTCTCCTCATCTGGTCACTGTCAGGCCTTTGGCTAATAGGCTGAGGTCTGTGTGCTACAGTAAACAGCCTCTGCAGCTGCTAGGGGCTAAATGTAACTATATATTGCTCCAAATACAAACATTTCCACATTAGGCATTGCGTGTCCTCCCCCAGCAGCGAGCTGCAGCCATTGACCTCGGGAGCCTGCGCTGCATCAGCTCGCCGTGGCTTCTCCTCGGCCAGCAAATCCCGTCGCTTTTTATGGCTGCAGCTCGCAGAAGTGAGAGCAACAACCTGAGTTGGGGGTCAAGTGTAACGTGGCCAAGCATTATGCAACCTCCTGTGTGCAGTCTCAGCGTTGAACAGCCAGGAGTCATGGATGGGGTGGCCAAGGCAGGAGCCTGGCCAAGAGGGACTTGCTGGGGACGTGGGGTACGGGTCACCAAAGTGGGGAGAAATGGGTGGTCCCAAGCAGCAGGGAGCTGCGGAGGGAAGGGTTTTGGAGGAAGGCATTGATAGCTCAGGAACTTCTAGGACTTTCAAGACATCTCTGGCCTTGCAGAGAAGCAGGCGAGGGCTGGGAGTTTCTCTTCACCTTGCTTGGACTTCATGCAAGCTGCTTTGCATGCAAACGTGAAGCCCCACGAGGATGTCCAAGTACAGCGCCCAGCTCCCCCAGGCAACATTGCTCCTCCCCTCTTCTTCCTACCCTGCCTTTTGCTTCCCTCTGCTCTCCGGGGCTGGGAGCAGTTGGGTCAAGATGGCTTTTTTCAATGAGTTGTTCACTAAACTTGTCTCATGAGAAAGACAAACATGTCTCATGAGAAAGACAAACATGTCTCATTAGCTGGAGCCTTTGGCCACCATTATGATAAAAATAAAACCAACTTCCATCCAGCATCTGCGGGAGCGCTCACTTGTGCCCGAGGGGAGTCTGTGAGTGGAGGGGGTTTGGCATAGCTGTTTTCTGGTCTTGTTGGTTCCCAAATCACTGCAGGAGGCCCCTTCTCCTGTACCTGCTCAGGTTAGCTGGGTGGATGACAGGTCTCAGGGGGGCTTTTGCCCCGACACAGCAGCAGGCTGCCTGAAAGCAAGCTCCCCAGGAGGCTTTTCCAAGACCTGGCATCCAATGTGGCAGGTGCATCCCAGGCACCAGCCCCCAGTTTGGAAATTCAGCATGCCGTGCTGCTGGGCTCTGCTTAAGTACGTTCTGATTAATTAAGTGTTAGCCCATTTACATCAGCCCTCCAGCCTGCTCGTCCGCTGTGCAGCAAAATACCGCTCAGTGCTGCAGGAAAGAAAGACGCCTTTTGCTGTTTGGCTGACTCCAGGCCGGATCAGCTGGCCAGGTGCACGGCCAATTTCCATTGCTGCTTTGAAGCTGAGAAGTATTTTGAAAAGAATAGAGCCTTTAGCCCCGTAAGTAAAAGCCATTTATCTTAGGATGAAAAAGTGCTGGCATGGAAAAATTCCAATGCTATGAAAGTCTCTTTTCCTGAATGTCTTGGATACTTGCTGGATTAGGTTCACTGGTAAGGAGCTCAGAGTTATGAATGTCTCTTTTACAGAAAGGAGCTACAGAAGGAAAAGGCAAGCACTGGCATGCTTGTAAGTGGGACAGAGCAAGAGTCCCCATGGACTAGACATTTCTGAGATTGCTTTTAGAGGTACGGTCACCATTGCAGCGAGCCGAGGTGGTAGTAAATACCCTATCATAACCATAGCTGTTACCGTTTCCCAGGGGTACAGTATGGGCAGAATACCTTATATAAACAAAAGCGAAGCACTATTGGCTTTGCTCTGCACGGCTGTTGAATAACGCTTTGTGCTCCGCATGGAGAGCATCAGAGTGTTTTATGGACGCTAATGAAATTAGCCTCACGATGCTCTTGTGAGGCGAGGATGCGTCCTTAGCCCTCTCCCTGGGCTGAGCACGCATGTAGTGCAGGGCTCCCAACTGCGCGGAGTGTGCATGCCTGGGCTTCCCAGCAGCAGACACCCTGGTGGGACGGGACCTTCTGCAGCCCCTGGTCTGCTCCACCGCTGCCTCCCTGGCTTGTTTCTGCTGCCTGGCACCGAGGGTGGGTGCTGGAGGAGGTGGTGGCAGTGGTGTGCTGCTGTGTCACCCCCCTGCAAGGCATGGGCTTTCTTCTGGTTCACAGCCATATTGAACCACCCAAGGTCTGATGAGCAGAGGCAGAAAACTCAGATCCTCCTCTTGGGTCGGTCAGTGTGTCCCTGTTGCATTTCAGCACCTATGTCAGCTTGCAGTGACTGAGCTCCAGGACTTTTCCTACATAGCCAGTGACTCCAAATAGCAGCCTGGATAGTGGGGATGCTTGGAGCAGAGCTCTCTCACTTGCATTGTGCATGGCTATGACCTCTTTGGGTGAAAGACGGGATGTTCACTTCAGTTTTGCAATGATCCTGCCCTTCTCACGCACAGTAGTCCCAGTTTTGTCACAAACATCAGCGCTGGCCCCGGGGTTGTTATTGGAGCTACCACTGATGCTTTACTTTAAATAGATCCTAAGCAAACCTCTCTGTTTGTTTTTCTTGACATGGTACTGACTGGTGCTTTCCAAGAAACAAGGAAAAAAAAGCTGGATTCACAGTGGTGACTTTGACTCCATCTGGCAAAAGCAAACTGATCTCCTAAATGAGAAAGGCACAGCCACGGAGAGGAGAAGTAAATGGGTCACTGCGAGAAGCAGTCTGTTCCTTCTGACCCAGTGGCTGCAAAAGAAAAAATCTCACTGGTGCGTGGTTAGAAGATCCCTCCATTTTAGGATTTGCTCTGTCACAAGAATACCAGATGGCTTTCCAGGTACACGAGATCTGCATATAAAGATACATAAAGGATTTTATAAATTTTACTGCACTTTACCCTGCTCTGCTAGGTAAATATTTTGCTTTCCAAATTGTAATTTGCCTTTCTGGGTCGCATGGCCCATGAAGCTGGTAGGCTCGTGCCTGTTGCAGGGGTGAATTCCTGACAGAGTGGATTAGGGAGTAGGGGTGCTGGGGAACAGAAGGAGATGTGCTGAGTGCCCCACCTCGAGTCCCCAGAGAGTGCTGCATTCCCCCTCTGGAATCTGCAGGGTCATGGTGGCTCAGGAACTAAGAGGAAGGACTGAGACCTCCCTCCAAGTTAGGCACTGGCGAGGGCACTTGTTTTGGAGGTTGCTGGTGGGAGGTTTGGACTTAGGGGAGGCTCCTAAGTGGAGGCCCGCACCTCTTAGACTGGACAGGGATACTACCATGCATCCTGGGGGAAGGAACTCCTCAGAGCCTTTTCTATAGAATCATAGAATTGTTAGGATTGGAAGGGACCTTTAAAGGCCATCTAGTCCAACCCCCCTGCAAGGAGCAGGGACATCTCCAGATCAGGTTGCTCACAGCCCTGTCCTGGCCTTGAATGTTTCCAGGGTTGGGGCATCTACCACCTCTCTGGACAACCTGTTCTAGTGTTGCATCACCCTCATTGTAAACAGTTTTTCCCTTATATCAAGTCTGAATCTGCCTCTCTCTATTTTAAAGCTATTACCCTTGTCCTATCACAACAGCCCTGCTGAAGAGTTTCTCCCCATCTTTCCTACAAGCCCCCTTTAGGTACTGAAGACCACTATAAGGTCTCCCTGGAGCCTTCTTTTCTCCTCTCCTTTGCTGTGTTACTGTCTTCTGGCTGGAGGTTCAGCCAGCAGGAGCTGAGAAATGGCCCTGCCTGTGTGATACTTGCACATGGGCCATTGAAAATGGTCCCAGTGATTCAGAGTGGAGGAAAAACGCTGAGCTCAGGCTTGAGCCCTTATTACAAAACAAAGGGATGAAAACCAGCACTTTTTAGCATTGTCTCCATACTCCGACTCCTCTGCGTCCTCCTAAAGGTTTGTTGGCTGGCATCTGCCTGCAGCTCTGCCTGTGCTCTGTGGGTCCGCAGGGCTGTTCACCTGGCTGCCCTTGGCCGGTGTTTGGCTGATGGGGTACAGCTGCCCAAGCAAGAGGCAAATTCCAGCACTCAGGGCTTGAGCCCTGGTGAGTCACCAGTGTTTGGCCAGCGGTGAGCTCAGGCTTACTGATGAACGTTTGGGTAGATCTTTTTGAGCCTCTCCCTCTGACCGCTCACAGGTGCTTGGAGATACAATCTGACTTGTCTGGGAACGTGTGCTCAAACTGGGCTTTTCTAGCAGCATGAAGCTGACTTGGGAAGGCTTCGTGATCATGGCTGATCTAAACCTAGGTTTAGATCTGAGGCAGGGTGAGTCCTGGGAGAGGCAACAGCACATGAAGATGCAGTGAGAGCTCTGGGTGATGCTTCCCTCTTCCTCAGCCAGAGGTCTGAACTGGCCTTTCCATCCCTTTGTGAAGTGACCACTCTGCCTAGTCCACATCTAAATGCATGAACTTTGCTTGTGGAAGAGGTGGAAATCTAGTCTTGGGGAGAATGCTGTGCTTTGGAGGCAATTATTTTCATGATGGGCAGAGCCAAATCCCGTATTGCAACATAGGTTGAAACATGGATGTACACAAAGGCTTCATCAGATCTGGATCTGGCATGAGCCCCCCAGACAGGCTCTGCCCTGTTGGCCCTCCCCTTCTCTGCCTGCTGCTAATTAGAGCTTGGCTTAAGATCTGAAACTTAAGTTTGAGGGCTACTTCTACAAACTCTTCTGTTATCATGACATACAACATTGGAAACAGTAGGCAGTTTTGATGTGTAGGTAAAAATCCCATCCGCGCCTGAGCTGACCACTGGCCTTTTCTAGTGCTGCTTAGAATTTGGGCTTTTTATCATCTGAACGATAAGGCTCTGGAACTTCCCGCCTGGGTTTTTTCTCCTGCCTGTAGTGCCCGGAATACGTGTTAACAGTCTATTGATGGAAATGATAATTAGGGGATTTGTCATGAGAAATGCGCATGAACTTTTCAAGCTGTCATTCAAAAAAAGATTTTTTACAGTCAACTCTCGATTATCTGTGGGTGCATTATCTGAGCTCCAGATTAGACATGCCATGTTTAAAAAAAACAGAACTCTTTCAGAGCCATTATAAAGTATAATGCACAATGTTTTTTTTTTCCTTTTATTTATTACCTCACACTGCATCTTAAATTTGTTTTTTCGAAGGCAAAGGTATTAAAGGGCTACATTCCCGAGGCCTTATTTACATGTATTTTCTATTATCTGTTTTGCTTTTCTTTCTCTGCCCTCATATCCCCGGGGGTGCTGAGAGCTGAGCATATCAGATGATGGCATCTGTGGAGGTGGGTGTGTGACACATTAACCTTTCCCCAGCTGTTTTCTTTTCTTTTCTAGTGGTGCTGCATAAGAGTTTCTGCAGTGTGATGTTGCACATGTGGGCTGGAGAGGAAGAGGGAATGCTCTGTTGTGAAAAAAAAAAAAAAAAAAAAAAAGTCTATACCTGAAGGAGCATGGCTGAGTGACAAACAGCTGAAAAAGAAGGGATGTCTTAGAAACCATTTGTCAGCCTGGAGAAGTGGCTTGTTAAAAACGTGCCTGTTAAATGGATGAATTGACAGACGAAGGCTCAGTGCAAATTCAGCTGCCATCACTTCAAAAGCCCTCGCAGCTGAATCAGCAAATTTCTGTTTCTATACATAATGGATGCAGCCAGCGTGCCGTTATGATGCCCACAACAAGACTTGCGTTAAGCTGCTTAAATTAGCTGTTTACGATAGTCACACTCTATAGCTGTAGTTTGTTTTTTTTTCCTGGGCCGCCTCCTCTTCTCACGCCCTTTGTTTTTGCGGCCCTGGGAACAGCTGCCTAAGCAAGGATTTTGGGGAGGGAGCGGTACTACCTCAGTGCTACCTGTGCCGAGATTTTCAGCCATGCCTTCCACGCTGTCTTTGGCCTCTGCGTTGCCTACAAGTCCCACTGACCTGTGCTGGTGCTGCCTGTCCCCACCATTAGGCAGGGGCCAGGGTCTGGCAGCACCGTTGGCCAACCCGCGTGGGCCCAGCACGCGGGAGCGCAGAGCCAGGGTGCTGGGTGCTTTCTTCCCTCGCTTGTCCCTGCTCCTTCCTTGCTGTCTCCTTGCTGCTTCTGCTCCCAGAAACACCTTTCTTCTGCCACCACCTCTTCTCAAGGGTCCCTGTGTCTGCCTGGCCTGGAGCTGCTGCCCTGCTCTCCTCCCGGCGTGCTGTGGCTTTCGGCGTGTACTCCTCCTGCCTGGCTTAACTCCATCCATATCAGCCTTGGGTACAGCTAGTGCTAGAGAGGAGCCCAAATCAACCCCACCTAGGCTTTGGCAAGGTTTGGGTCCAGATTCTTGGTTTGATTAAAAAGCTCTCTAAGAAGTGACACTTGGTTTTGTTTTTCTAAGTGTTGCTTGAAGAGTTTGAAATTAGTTCAGGATTTTCACAAAAACAAGTAGTTCTGAGCAAAATATTATTGAACGGTTGTCAACATTAATCCAAAACGTACTGCCCTGTAATAGTTTTAGTCTCTTTTTTTTTTTTTGAGCTGAAGGAATGAAGAAGGAATAAGAAAATAAGAAGGACTTCTTCTGTGAAAACAGAAAAAAATGATAAAGGTGGCACCGTTTTATTCCAACCAGAAGGTTTTCTGAAAGCCCCTTTTGGCTCAAATTTTTTTTAAAAAGTGTTGGCTGAGAAATGTCAACCAGCTCTAATATCTTATGAAAGATGTTGCACTTAATAAAACTGCAGGCAGGCAAGTAGAAACAATACATCCATTCAGCTCCACCTAGCCCCGTGCTCCCTTTCCCCGCCGCCCCGCTCGCTCCCGGAGGTGCAAGCCCTATCTGGTGACTTGAGCCCTTCCGCTGGCTTTGGTGGGATTTCCGGGCTAAGAAGTCATTTTGTGAGGCACGGCTGCTGGGCAGCAGACAGCAGCAGCTTGGGGAAGCACACATCCCTGCACGTGGGGGACGCGCGGCATCTCTGCCGCGGGGCGGTGGGAGCTGCGACACCTCCAGTGGATGTGCTGCGTGGAGGCCAGTAAAACACAGCGGGGCAAGCAGCAGTGCCAGCTGATCCCTGTTTCCTTAAACAGGCTTTTCTCCTCCCTCTCTTGACCCTGGGGATACGTAAAAGCTGTCTGTTCTGCGGCTGAAACATGGCCCCAGAGAACTGGAGGAGGAAGGAGGGAGCAGCCGGAGCTTTGCTGGGGTATGATGCCTTTTGTAAGGGGCAGCAGCAGGGCAGAGCTGCCTTGGGGGGCTTCCCCCACTATCCCACTCCAGAGGTGGGGCCGTGGGGAAGGCGAAGTGCTTACAGGCCCCAGGGGCACAAGACACGTTTCTGTTTGCTGTGCTATTTCAGGAAGTTTTCATAAGGTAAACAAGGGCCCCCTCTTGATTCACTGAGGTCATTAGTAAACCGTAGGACGGTATTTACATTGCTAAGGTATTCGCACAAGCTCTTTCCCAGACGGCAAGTTCATCAGGGAGGAGGTGACCTTCGGCGTCTCTTGTTTTGCCCGATATCTGGCACGCGGGGGGCCTGCCTGTTTGACTGGAGTGCCTGGGTACTGTAACCAAAATAAATCATCCTTATCGTTGCCGGTGGTGATACTGCAATGGAAACAGAAACAGGCGCCTACTTTGCACTTTGCGAAAATGACATCATGGCCAGGAGCGGGATGGGAGGTCAGAGGATGAACTCCAGGCGGCTGCTGCCGCCGCCTTTCCTGAGTAGGGCTCTCCGGCCTGGGGCCAGCCTCCCGGCTCAGCGGGGGCATGCACGAACCACTGAGCATCACTGGGGAGCTGGTCTGCTGTCTGAATCAAAGCAAATAACAGCTAGGAAGTATTTATAATGAGAGAAAAGGAAAGAGCGTGGTGATGTGCTGGTTCAGCCTGTCCCATTTTTTGTAGCCAAACTGACAAAGGAACGCTCCCAAACCCTCTGTCTCTCCCCTCCTTGGGCAAACCACAAAACACAACTTTTTATTTTGGTTGCCTAGTCTGTTTTGGAGGGAAAAAAAGTGTTCAGTGAGTAGTGGAACTATTTAAGACTGCTTTTTTTTTTCCTATGGATTTATATGGTTCTCACAGTGCTGAGTGCTGACTTTGACGGAAGTCTTGTAATCCTGAAGAAAATGAGCACTCAGAGAATCTACTCAGACTAGCCCTGCTGTGGATACCATAATCATAGGAAAAAACTTTACAGTTTGCATGTATTAAAACCCAGCAGCTCTCTATAAGAGTGGGCCATGAGCTGAAGACTGAATTATCTGATGCCCAATAAGGTGTAATATTTCTTTCCCTTCGAAGGCAGATTTGTAGAGACCCTGTCCAGCTGCATATTTTCATGAAGCTCGTAGCAGCAACTTCCTATCTCAGAGCCTGAAATGTTTCAAAGAGGATTTTCCAGTTGGTGTCAAGGAAAACAGATGTGGAAAAGATGGGGAGATGTGCAGGGAAGAAACGGCTTGTTCTTGAAGAAAACCCAGGTGAAACAGGTCCTGCCTCCAACCGTGGGCAAGTCATACACGCTGCCCATGCCTCCACTGCCTGGCTATAAGGCAGGGATGAGCATGAGCGATGTTTGCACTCCAGCTGTTGAGCACTTTGGTCTCCTTGGGTAGGAGACATCACTCCCTTGCCACAGACCCTTCAAACCCCAGGCCAATGTGTTGGCTGTGCCACCGTCTTTCTTGGTGTCCCAGCCCTTTCCTCCCTGGGAGAGGGTAGTCACAGGCTGCTGGGTTCCCCACAGCCAGGGAAGAATCCCCACTTGGTGAGCCACCCCATGCTCCCCAGTGATGTTCTGCACCCTGGCAGGACCAGGCAAAGGGCTTTAAGATGAGTTGATTTAATGCTTCCACACTCCTCCTTTTCTTCCTGCCTCAAAGAGACAAACCTTAGCTTTGAAGCCTTTGAAATGACATCAAAGGATGAGATTTCCAGAGTAGCTTAAGGGAGTTGGGTGCGCTCATCCCATTGATGGTCAACAGGAGATGTTGATGAGCACTTAATCCCTGGAGGTGCTTTGAAAATCTTGTCCTACGTGTACGTCCTTGCTGGGGAGGAAGTGTGAAGCAGCTGGCAGCTCCTTGGCTTTGTAAAAGGCAGATCCTGCCTTTTTTTCTGAAGATAAAACATGATGGAGTTGAAGATGATGTCCAAAACTCAGGGGTGCTCTGAAAACTGCCAACTGCTTTTTAAAGGAGAAGCATTTAAAAACAGCCTGTGATTTTGCCTCATCCAAAGGATGGTAACTCATCTGATGGTAACTCAGGTGCTGCCACTTGCTCTCCCTCCACAGACGCTGTGTGACCTTGCTGGAAACCTGAAAGCCTCTGAACGTGGAGGCTGTTACCCATGGACGCAGTACCGCTTCTCTGCCTCTTTTTGTGTCACCCTTCGGCAGTACTTTAGTACAGCCTGTGTTACTTTTTGACAGGGGTATCGCCACCTGTTTACTTCTACTGGTGAATATTAAACCCAGGTGGTTTAAGTCGAACACACAGGAGAGGGGACCATGGGTGCAGCTTGTGCAGTCAGGATTGTCTCACTGCTGCCAGCGTTGACACTGGCTGGCTGCTACCAGCTGACCCTGGATGCTGAGGTACAGATAGGACTTGCTGGGATCTGTAAGTGCTGTTTTGGCCAAGCCTGCTCCAAGTGACATGCCACCAGGCGAGCACATGAGGTGTGGGGCTACCGCTGGCGCCTGTCCTTGGGGCTGCCCCGGGCTGAGATGGTGCTGGCCATGGGGGAAAGCGGTGGCAGGGGGTTGTGGCCGAGGGCTGGCGTCGATGGGCTCCTGCAGAAAGGCAAGGGAAACTTGGCTGCAGCCTTGCTGTTGTGCTATTTTTGTTCAAGGTAATAACAGGAACTCCACTGTAAATAAAAATAGACAAGTGAAGAATTTCCCGACTCTGTCTCTGCTCATTTCTTTCCTGGTGAGGAATTATCCCACTCCAGAAGAGTAAATCCTTCTTGTCTGTTCCTTGGAAACTGGGACAATAACACTGGAAGGAAAAGAAGAGATTACAGAGTTGTCACGAGGGTGACAGCAACACATCATACACCAGCTGCCAAAAATGCATCCCCTAAAGCAAACACTAGCTGCACTCTGTGGGGCTCGTCCTGACAATGTGCCGGCAGGCAGAGCCAGTCTTGGCTGCTCTTCGTGCCAGCTGCCCTGGGCCAGGACCCTTATCTCCCAGCTGGGCCCTGCCGCCAGCTCTTGGGTTGGCTCTGCCGCATCCGTCCCTTCCTGCCTGTCACCCACACTTTGGTGGCACCTCACCTTCAGGGACGCAGAGCATTCCTGCCTCAACCGATAACCAAACAAGGCGTGGGGGTGTGAGCTTCTTTCCCTGATGATACCTAGCGTCTTTCACTAAGAGGCTTTGTGTTTTGTCCTTTTGCTGCAAAGTCTGGATTTATGGGGGTAGGTTTTTTGTTTTTTTTTTTCCCATATGAGCCAGGGATCTGAGACTCTCCTGCCCTTACCCACTGAATGCATCTCTTCATTAATAACCAGTGCTGTCATCAGAAAAGTGCATTAACCACACAGAGCCAAGTGCTGGATTAACTGACCCTAACATCTTGTTACAGTTGTCTGCCCCTCCAGTGGTGCTAAAGGGTCCTTACTTGCCCCCTTTCAAGTGCCCTTAGTCACCAGGAAATGCAACGACATTTTACCAGGAGCCCCAGCAGATGCTTTGAGGAACCTGCAGAAGGCAGTGAGGATGGGATGTGGTAGGGTCAGCGCCACCCAAACCCTGCTGAAAACGTCTCCCTGCCAGAGGCCTTTGTGCGCGATGCACGTTTCCTGCTCCGGCCGGGGTTTGCACAGGGAGTTAGTGACTCACCAGGGGCGGGAGTCTTGTTAAAGCTGTCGTACTGAGGTAGCATCAAAAGCTCACCCAGTTTCAGATGTTGATTTTTCCATTCTCAGCTATTTGTGGCTACACTAACGAGATGGCTAAACCGTCTATTATTGTCTGCACAGAAAGTGAAGGACAAGTGATGTCTACTCTCAGAAACAAATGCAGGAATGTTGGGGTTTTTCTTCCAAATTGTAAGCAGTAAGATAGTATTTCCAAACCTCTTATTTTTGAGAAGTTTAATTATGCTTTAACTAAAACCAAAATGTCAAAACATAGAAGGCAATATATCTTCTTTGAAAGCATGTTACCTGTATTTTATAAAAGCCAGTCATTGATATTGGGGGATAGATGCTTTGAAGAAAGAAGGGAAGGTAGGTTCTTGCTTCTGTCCCCAAATCCCTGCCACCCCATGATCAAACTTCTGATCAAAGTTTACAAAGTTTGAAACTGCAGAGTAAAGAGAAATGCAAAGCAGCTTGTGAATGGAGAGGTGTGAAACTGAGGGTACGAAACAGCAGATCTGATCTGTCAGGTCAGCTTTCTCTGTGTACTGAGATGTAACCCACAAGAGATCAGGGAACTCTCCATTCAGCATTTGGACTTGAGGAAATTTTTAAAGGGCCTGTATGAATGTAGTCACTGGCACCATGGGAGCTGGATACCCAGGGAAAGGGGGATTTGTGTGCATATGAAACCTTGCTAGCAGGGGTAACTAGCTCTGAGAAGCTGAATAAGGCCTGAGAAGTCCAAGTTTTGTCTTAACGTACGAATACAGCTTTTGTCGATGGCTGTGGATGTTTGAAGGATAAAGTGCACAAATGGTCTTGCTCCCTTTCTGCCTCCCACTGTCTGCATAACTGGCAGAGTGGCTCTGGAGTTACAGTCATCTAAGCCAATGTGAAGCTCCTCCATCCCTCTTTCCCAGGTCGCCTTACTGAGGAGCAGAAGACGGTTGAGACTTACAATAACCGCTGCAGCAGAAAAAATGAGTGGTGGCTCTGCTATAGGGATGCTCTCTGATTTTACCCATGCTCTCTAATTTTACCCTGTTTCTCTCTAATTTAGGCATTCAGTGCACATTGGTTGGCTAAAGCTTAATACAGAAAATGCAGAAAGGTGCTGTGTTCATCTGCTGCCTAGCTGAAGCCGGGATTTTCACAGCAGCCTGCTGCTACCACTGCTCAGGAGCAGGATCTTTACTGAGTACATCACTTTTATGCTTGTCATGCTTCTCCAGAAGAAATTCTTTGTATTTTAAGATTATTTTTTTTCTGACCTTTATGATCAAAAATATTCTTAGTTCAAAGCTTAGCCCTCTGATGTACTAGCCATTTTGTCATCATGGCATCAGTCTAGCCAAGTATTTACATCCATGCTTAAGTTTAATAGAGTCTAATAGAGTTAAAAACAGCTTCGGGAGTGTCCCTTGCTGCCCCACTGAACAGGCTTAGGTGATGTGTAAATGTAGTTGTCCTGCTGAATCAGAGCTAAGTGATAAAATGCTCACACTAGCTGAGACGGAGCAGTGAACTGCATGTGTTAACAAGGTGAGATTGCAGAGTGGAGGTGAAGCTAGAGGACAGGGAAATCAGTTTTTAATAGCATCCACTGCACTCTGACATAGCTGCAAGACGAGAGTCTGAGCTGAAATTTAGGATTTTGGGACGTAACCTGGAAGCGATCCGGGCCTTTTGCATCTCTGTTGGCTTTCTGTGCAGGCATACGGCAGGGAGGGTTTCTTCTGCTTTCACGTCTGCAGTCACACACCTTACTTTCTCATGGTAAGACAAATAGGGCACCAAGAACAGAAAGTAGGACGTTTGGCCTCTCTCCTCTACAGGAGGTGCCGTGCAGCTTGGCTTCCTGAGAACTAGGACAGTGCGTCCAAAAGTAGAAGAGCTGGTCACCCCATTTGTGTGTGTCTTGCCTTACAAATGTATCCTCTAAAGCTCAAGCTTTAAGACACCTTTTTTTGGCCTACTTAGGGAAATGTTTTCTGAAAATATGGACAGGTACATGAGAGCAGACCAAAACCTCTGCTTTCCTTCTGGAGCACTGAGCAGAGCAGGTGATTGGAGGAGTGCTTAACAGGAGCTCTGCATCACCTTTTGCATATTGAGCGATAACACAGTGAAAAATCTGCCCTTCTTGTCCAGGAGATATTCACTTTTCAGCAGCAGAACACGGACAGATGACATTGCACTGCAGTGTGAGGTGATGCTTCACTGCAGTGGAGAACTGGTACCAAATCAAACTTGCGTATGTGCTACATATGCACATATAACAACACATATCTGACCAGAAACAAAAATCTGACTTTTGTTTAAGTAAAATACATAGAAAACAGCCACAGAAGGTTTCATTGACCTGCATTGAAGCAATTCTCTAAGTGCAAGTAGATTCATAATGTTTACAATCCCATTTGAGTGCTAATGATGCCAATGGGATGGTAGCACATTGTCCTGGTCAGCAGGACGTACCCGGGAACCGTACAGCAGCCTGTGTGGGTAAACAGGAGCACAGAGTACAAACCAGGTCAGCTAGCGCGGTTCTTGGAAAGACGTTGCTGTCCTCACCAGTCGAGGAAAACCCCTCTGCGGCTCCCTTAATGATGGCCATTAATGTTGCCACCTGGTTGCAGCTTGGACTAATCCTATGTGGACTTCTCACCTTGAGACAGAGGTTACTCAGAGTGGCTGTGCTGCTCTGAAGTCTGGGTTGACTCTCTTGGGACTCATCATTAGTCAAGTCAGGTATGAGGCTGAATCTTAATAGTTAGAGAGGGAAGCTAATAGAAAGGGAAGGCTTCTAGTTTTTTTTTAATCCAGTAAGTGTGCTCTGGTAATGAATTTGGAGCCTAGTGGCTCCAGTTGTAGAGGGAAGCTCACTACTGTGAGAACAGGTCTTTAATCCACATGAAGAGGTGTTTCATAAGCCATATGTGATGCCCTGCTTTGAATATTAATACCCAGAGCGCTTATTCAGCTCACAGCCATTTCATGGAAATGCTGTGCTCCTGTGAGGCCAGACTGAGCCCTTGGGTGCTCTGATTATTTTTTTTTTTGCGAAGACAGTTTCAGGTTGTTCTGTACTCTTAATTCAAAAATTATTATTCAGCTTAGAGTCTCTGATGCCGCTGCATTTATATTACATAATATTAACTGATTTTAGATTTAATGAATACGTGAAGGAGACTGTAGGACAGCAAGCTTGGTCTACTTAGCCAAGTGACCTGTTAGTTATATACTTCAAGAAGTTACTTAACCTTCCACAGGGCAGCCTCTTCTAAAATAAAATAACAGGAGGAGGCAGCGACTGTTCTGGTGAGTGCTCCTGTTTTTAAAGGCCTTCAGCAAAAGCTGGGGAATGAATATTCAGCGTGAACCGAGAGGCGTTCTAGCTGTGTCAGCTGTGCAGCTTTTGTTTTTCACATGTACGTCTGTGGGCAGAGCTGGGGAAATGGCAGTGACAGAGCCTCTGTTGTAGCACTTGCTCCCACCAAGGTCTGTTGGTCCGGAGCGCAGGGCACCGCATCTATGGCAGTGACGGGCTCACGGCGAGGCAGAGGCCTTGGAAGTGGATGTGGACCTGGACAAGCCCTGATGATTTTTTAATACCAGAGTACGCGAAGCACTCTTGCTCTCTGGTCGCTAGCAGGACACGGCACTTTCTTGCAATGCGAGAATCCTGCTCTGAAGCAGGGTGGAGGCACGGCAGGGTTTGATGTGTGTGTAGCTAATTTGTGTCACACACGGGTGCCTAGTGTTTGTGTCATAAGCACTTGTCTCAGCGTTTGTTTCTACACTTTTCACTGTCTCAAGGGAGCTGTTTGGAAGAGACAGTTACTCTGGATCTGAGCTTCTGGTGGTACATCGATTCTTGTCTGTTACAAAATTTAGGAGGTGGGTCAATCCAGTGACACTTTCTTGAATATGAATGTTTCTGGGAGGCACAAGAAGTAGAAAGCCAAAGCTAAGGAAGGTGCATTAATATCTCTGAGACATGTCTCTCATTCCTCCGGTGTGATAAAACAGGCAGGCAGTGAGTTGAAACCATTACCTACTACGCAGCAAGTTTTTGTTTCATTGTTTTGTTCTTCCACTTTCCACCCTTTGTCTGCTCAGTCTTTTCACCTTACCCTGAAACCACATTGCACCTTACCCTTAAACCCAGGCTGTAACTCCTATTCAGGGGACATTTTATCCTGCTTATACCAGGCCTGCCCTGGTGAGGACCTCAGCCTAGGGTTATGCTTACAAACACCTACAGACGTTTTGGCTTTTTACCCCCAGGGAAATCAATGGAAATTGGGTGCCTACAGATCTCCATCACAATGTATACTTCACGGACAGTGTGTTCAGAGATATGCTTCAGGGTCCTGCTCCCCAGAGTTTCACTTCCAGGCTCCCTCAGCTGGAAAACTGCCTGGAGCACAGCAGCTCCATTCCAGCCAGGACACTAGGAAGTCCCATCTTGGGACCACAGCATGTCCCTGGCTTGCGTAAACTAATTCCAGTCTTTGGATTGATTAAGAAAACAGTAAGAAATCGTTATGTAAGGGAACATTTGTGTGCAAAGCTCAAACACAAGGACCTTGCAAACGGTGGTCACCAGCAAACCCATCCTCTTTACTGCATTTATTCCTACATGAGGCAAGAGGCTCACTTAATACTTGGGACCAAATTCTTCCAGACTGTAGCCTGTAGTAGAAGTGGTGTTTGCAGGATCAAGCAGACCAGTAGCCTTTCAGTGACTCTTCCAGGTGGCTGGGGAGGGCACGGCCACACCACCAGCCCGCAGGACTTCAGTCTGGGTGGATAAGAAGTGCTTGCAGAGACGAGGGCCTGGAGCTCCTGTGAGTGTCCACAGTGTTACTCGGCTGAGGCTGGTGAGAAGCAGCACCCACTGGGGCAAGGACAGCAACATAAATGTGATAACAAGAGATAGCCAAGTAACCTCCAGGTGTTTCTGGGTGCACAACTTGGTGAGGAGCTGTGCTGGGCTGAGAGCGTCTCGTAAGTCAGAGAGATGTGATATCCGAAGGCCTCTGAGGGGTGAGAAAGCAGAAATTAAATAATGAAACCATCTACCAAAATCATTACTGCTTGCTGATGAATTCAAGGAGCATCAAGAACCATCCCAAGTTTTGACAGCAGGTCAGATCACCCAGCCTTGAATTTCAGCAGGAGATGAAGCTGCTCACAGCAATCAGAGGAATGAAAGTGTCAGGTGTGCTGTGCCAGAGAGGCAGGTGGGAAAGTGGAGTGGATCCTGCTTTGTGGATCCATTTTGTCTCTTTGGTGCTCAAACTCACCTGGGAGAGCAGTGGTGCTCTTGGGAAACAGGAGGGGCTGCGCAGAAAAAAAAAAAGAGGCAAAGGGAGCATGAGGGAGAGGGGACAGTGGTCAGAGGGAGCGGAAGGGCTCCTGACCCCCTGGAAGGGGAGCTCTGACCTCCTGGGACTGAGGAGTGCTGGAAGCCAAACAGCTGTGTCTTTTCTCCCTCTTCATGTGCTAGCAGCTTGAGAAAATCACCAGGATTGTTTGCTTATGAGTGTCCTTCATCTGGACGTGCAGAGGAAGCTGTATCGGGTGAAATGGAGACACTGCCCCCCAGGTGCTACGGATACAGGATGACACCAACCCTAGCCCCGAGGCTGGAGAGGAGAATTTCAGTGTTTCTCCCTTTGCTTCTCCAGTGGGGTGCGTGCCACACATGGGGTAGGGCTGGCAGCAGGAGCACTGGGCTGGGGAGAGCGTGGCTCTCTCCACAACTTGACTCTGCCTTCGAGAGCTCGGTGATGGAGCTGCGGGGAAAGCAGAGGCTGCACTTGCCGTGGCTTGGTGGTGGACCAGGGCGTGGAAGGAGCTCATGAGAAACTGAGGAAAAAAGGAGAGAGATTCATTTTTCAACCCCGAAGTAGGCACAGAAAGTTGCACAAGAGTGATTTACATACTTAAGCAGGGTTTTGGCATTTGTGCCTGGCCTTGTGGTTCATTTCCTCATTCACTCAAACACAGAAAGAGTGAACAAATGTTTGGTAAACAGGAACCTAGGGTTTCAGCGATGAAAAGCTCTAACTCTCGCCCACAGAGCTGCTTGCAGGATTGGCTTGGAAGTGTTTTTCAGAAGATGGTGATTTCCCTCCTCCCTGACCTCGTGCCTGGGTTAGCTCCAGCTGCTGCCCCCCACCTCGTCCCGCTGCTGTGTCCCCTCATGCAAGGAGCGCCTGCCCCATGGCTGTCAGCCTGGCTGGCAGACCTGCCAGGCTGCCAAGGGGTCTGAATGGGCGAGGAAAATGAGGTGGGGCCCTTCGGGTCAGCCTCAATCAGTGCTGGTGAGGGCCAAGCTGGGAAACTGGCACAGCTGCTGCCCAGGCTTGATTTGGTCTATGAATAACTGGAGAGCTTTCCATCACCAGGGCTGTCGGTCCAGGTATTTGCAAGCACTTTATTTGATGGTTTCTTTTTAGTGTGGTTGCTGGACAGGGAGGACAGGATAGAGAGAAGAACCTTTCATGCTTCAGCCTTCTGCAGCATCCGGCGTTTTCATGAAACCACAAAGGATGTTAAAGAAAAAAGAACAAGCGCTCTGTTTATAGGGATTTAGACCATCAAAACAAAGAGGAGGCTGTGTTGTTCAGTGATTGCTGGGAGTCAAGGAGCCCGAAGACATAGGTTCACAGGAGATGGGCTTCCAGGCTGGAGCCCACCCTGCCTTCCCACCCTCCATGGGCCACAGTTTGCTGCCCCTCGCTTGTGCCACTACAAGGGTTGGCAGAGCTGGCTGGCACTCCGTACCCAGCGTGCTGCCCAGCACTGCTGTGCATATTAAAAAGTCTCTCAGGAAAATGACTGGAGTCTTCTGCAGCTGCCCGGGAATTTGTCTTGTGCAGGGCTTTTCCACTCAGGGCCCCTTGCAGGACACATCAAACGCAAAGGAGAAGCATGCAGCACCCCAAAGGAGGACTGCATGGGGAAGGGAGCTGAGCAATCTCTAGGCCACGCACCATCAGGTGGCGCGGCACCGGTTGAGAGCAAAGGTTCCTTTCCACCACCAGTGTTCAGTGCAGATTTTTATGCAAGCATAATAGTGGGAGGTAGCACAGAAACAGGTCTGATGGCAACAGCAGAAAGGCTGCTGCTCCCAAGGCAGTCCCGATGCTTTTTTGAGAGCGTTGCACCAGAACAATGGCAGTGGGAGGGACAGGGTGATGACAGCCTGTGATTCTTAATTGCTTGTGCTCATGTCTCCTCAGTGTCCAAGCTGACTGAAATGCAAAACGAGAGCAATTGTGCAGCATAAATCAGATGCTGGAAGTCCTTTCCATGATCTAAAACTGGTTGTCCTGACCACAGCTCCCGGGCTCTGTGCTGAGGGGGACAGCAGGGTGTGAAGCAGCCCTAGCCCACTGCTCACCCACCGCGCTTCATCCCTCAGGGGGAACAAGATGCAAAACAAGAAACAGCCTGCGTAACCATTCCAAGCCAGCCAGCGCTGCCGCTTGGTATTTGTGGAGGAAGGCATTTCAGAAGGGTGCAGTACGAATGCCTGCAGCATGTCGCACCCAAGGTCTGTCCAGCCAGTGCTTGGGCTATGGCAGCAGCTGCAGGAGCCTGCCATCTCCCTGTCCACACACCCCAGCCGCTGGCATGATTTCCAGAAAGGTGAGGGTAACATGGAAAGGGGAGAGCGTGGGAGAGCCACAACTCCGCAAGGCCGTGGGCACCCGGCACTGAGGAGGAAGTGACCCGCAACACCCGTGCTCTGCCTCCGGCTCGGCACATTGCAACTTTTCCATCCCATTAAAAGCTGCTTTGTTTCCTAGATAAAGCTGCTCCTCTCCACTGCCAAAATTCCTGGTTTCTCCTTGCTGCTAGAGTGCTGGTATCTTTCAGGAGGAAGAGCCAGAGGAGGCAGAATAAATAAATAAGCTTTCCCTTGTATTATTTAGTCATCCAGAAGGCCATGGACACCTAATTTAAGTATATTATTAGCAACCGAGATATTTCAGACATAAACAGCAACCAAGACTGTATGTGTGTGCTGCCTCCAGGCACTGCTGGTGCTTGTTTCTGCCACGTGGTCTCTGTGCGTCGCAGGAGTGGCTCTCCTGAGCCCGCCATTGTCGGCAGACAAGGGCAGCCAGGAGGGTGCCATGCCAGAGCCCTCCTTTACTCTGCAGGGAGGGCAAGCACCCGCTTCTGGATTTCCCTGGGGCTCAACCCCCTTCCAGGCTTCAGAACCCCCTGAGTTAAAAGGGCTGGCAACGTGCGGTGCTCTCTCTGAACTGAACTATGTCCAAATCATCTCCTGTTAACCTGCAGGGAAAATATTGGGCTAAGAATATTTTAGAAGCCTTTGGAAGGGCGAGGACTCAATCAGCTGTTATGTTTTATTATCCAGCTTTCCTTAACAAGGTCTCTATTCATGGAGCGCCAGTAAAATTTTGAAGTCATATTTTGGGTGTGGAAGAGACTTCATAAATTCTAGTACTTATGGAATCTGTGAAAATTATTTTCTCTTTGGGTGTATGTAAAAACATTCTTAGAGACAAGCATTTGAGGATTTTCTAGGGGAAAGGTGTGGAGATACAGTCTAAGTAAGTAGTCTCAATGGTTTTCATCAGCTTAGTGGAGAAAAAGTCACATGTTTTACAGCGGTATTTTTTCCCCCCACAACGGCTTGATTAAGAGTGTCCACATTATGCAAGTGATTTACAGCTCAAGATTCAAGCAACTTAAACACATTTTTGCTCCCATGTAGATGCTTACTCTTCTAATCTATACATTTTGTGTCCCCTATGCACAGCCACCTATTCTTGCCAAGTGATTTTAGCTGATCACCTGTGAATTGTCTTCAGCATTGATTTTGTGAAAGGTTTAGTTTCTTCTAGAGATTTCTGTTGCCTCTTACAGGCAGTCACACTGGTCCAAAGTATTTCTGCAGAATTAACGGGGTGCGTGTGCAAGTGAGCTTTGGATGCGTATCCTGCACAACTGTATTGCCCAAGTGCGTGACCTGGAAAACAGACACAAACACAGAACCCTTACTTGAGGATCCCTTTTAGTTAAATTCCTGCTGCAAATGCCAGATGTTCCTGTCCATCGGTAGCATGTACCAAATCATCAGCCAAAGAGGTTCCTAAAGGGCTGTGGGATTGACCATGAGGTGGCCAGAAGGTCAGTGTGGTCTCCCAGTTTAGCAGCAGCATGGGAGGGGTATCTCCAAATTACTCTGACATCATCCCAGAGTTAGAGACTGGTGAGTCCCATCAAGCTAGCCAATACTTCCCATGTCCTGTCCAGCATGCAGTGAACTTTGTGTGGACTTTGGGACTGACCATTTTAGAGCTCCTGCCAGTCTGAAAGTCCTGGTGAGAAAGTAGATCAAGTTTCCAGACCTTCCAGTCAATATTTTTGATAGCTAAGTCTCTGTGGATCACATTTTTAGTGTTATTTTGAAATATTTTTTTGGTGTCACAAGAGTGTGTTATCACTCAGAGACAACACAAAGGGCTTCAGACACTAGGCAGAGAGCCAAACCTGTCCTTGGATGAACATCTGCAGTTTCTCATGACTCCCTGGTATCTGAAGGTCAAGTCGGACCCAGAGCCTCCTGCAAAACTGAAACATTAAGTGTACCAAAGAAGTTTTAGGAGGGCAAAGTTCGTTATCAGCAGTTTCCAGTTGCTTTGCTCTGTTGATGTGGAGGTAAGATGTGTGTAAGAGGAGGCAAAAGGAACATACTAAATGCATCTTGTAGGGTTGTATGATTCCTTGGTTTCTAGCGGTTTAAGTGTAAGATATTTTGCTATCTTACCTTAAAACTGCTCTCAGCTCTTCTGTTTTTTGCATCTTCTACTGACTTGGTCCATTTGGTCCATCTCGCAAGCTAGCACTTCTGTGCAAGGATAGAGGTGCTTGCAAGAGGCATTCAGCTGGGTCCACCTCCTCTCCCCTAATTTCAGGAAAACCTCTCCAAATGTAGTTCTAAGTGCAGACATTAGCGAGTCAGTGGTACCGAATACTGATGCTGTGCTTGGGCAATACCTTATGAAACTCAATCCTCTGCATGGAAATGACAAACTAAAGGGCCATGCCAAGCCTTTGGGCATGCTGCCAACAATAGGTAGAGACTGGGCTGTCGGAAAGCATTGAAGCTTTTTGGTTTTGGATATGTGCAGTAACATGACAGCATGCTCCAGCCTTGTGTTTCCTGCATATAGAAAGATGATGGAATTCCCAGACTTTTACCAGAGAGACCAAGCACACCTGAGCGCGCAGCAGGTTCTACAAGAAAGCAGACTTTCCCTTCACCCTCCTTCCATTCAAGATCTTTTACCATGAATCCCTTCACAAACCTGTTCTTGCTACTAACAGCACCGAGTTTTCCCAACCCGCTGTGCCGTGGCTCCCATGAAAACTCCCACCAACAAAAAATGAGTCTGGTATTCTCCGCTCTTTTGCTGTGCCTTTGTAATCTCTAGCCTGCAGGTGTTATGGGCTATGCAGTCCTGGTGGCCAGGTCTGAGCAGGCTGTCAGGCAGGAGAGGCGGGAGGTAAGCACGCACAGGAGTTGAGCAGCCCTCCTGGTGCTGCTGTTCCTGCTCCCTCAGGGTCACCGGCTCAAATAGGACCCAGTTTTCCTTTCTCTCTAAAATTAGAAAAAAAACAACCCAGAGGATTCATGCATTTATCTCTGGATCCTGCCCTCCAAACCTTTGTACTGCCTTAGGCAGGAGGCCCCTTCTGCACCAGGCTGAGCTCAGTGCAACTACGGTGACAATACCTCCCCACCGGACACTGGCCTGGGGCCATGGGCTTGTTCCACACCAGCTCTGAAGTTGCCTCCAAATGGCAATGAATCCTCCAAAGTCTCTGCTAAATGAATATACTCTTTACAGGCAACTGGTTTGCTTTGGGTGCCAGAATATTGCCTTGTGGTTGCTAATAACCTGGGCCAGAACTGAGCCAGTGATTTATAGGAGAAAGGCTTTGTATCTGCCTCCTTAAGTGCCTGCCTTGCTGCTTTGCCTGTCTCCCCGATCTCTCTCCTGATCCCCTTGTTGTTCACATTCTGGGTATTTCCAGCTACCTCTGAACAAGGCATTAATGTAGATAAATATTACTGCAAGGAAGTGATGGCCAAATACTCCCCGCATCATCTATGTGCATTGGTTGGGGAGCGATTTTTCATTTCATACATAATTTGCTATTTCAGCATGTGGCAATTCTGCAATATGAGGAAGGAGAATTAGAGAGTTGAAGAGCCCACCCCTTGTTCCTGCCATTCCCAGCACTTCCAAGAGCAGGCACATGGCAATTGCTGTGTGGCTACTGGCCTGAGATGCGTTTGGGTGAGCTCACATGAATCTTGTCCTGACCCTGTATTTAGCCACCCTGTGCGCCTTCTTTCTTCCTATCTTTCTACCTATCTCTTCTTCGCTCAGCTTTAACACACCCATGTAGGTTTGGTCTCCTTTTCCACCCACCCTTGAACCTCCTCCTCCTGTATTCTGCGTTTTTTGGTGTAATTGGTCGCAGCGCATAACACAAAACTACCAGCCCTTTCCCCTAACTCCAGTAAGAGCTCATACGCCAGTGAGGTAATCTTTCCCACCTGAGCTGCTCTTGTGGTTTCATATCACTTAATCCTCCCCTGTGAGCTGAGGGGGAGTTTAAGGTAGCATCTGCTCATCTTTATGTTGGTTGTGTTCGTACGAAGGGTCCCACGGTTCCCATTGTCGAGCAAGTGAGAGGAACGGCTTTGCCCGAGTCCCGCTTTTTCTGGGAGATAACCGACTCTGCTGGGTTCACCCTGCTATTAGAGGCCCCATTAAAACCAAGAATGCAGGTTCAGTAAATTTACTCTTCTGGACCGCTCTGTTTGTTCCACCTGCCTATTTTCCCCTCGAGTTTCTTGGTAAATTCATTTCCCCTCTGCTCCCTCCCCATCACTGGTGGCACTGGGCTGCAAGGCAGAAGCTGAGCCACCCTTCCCTGGGCAAGCCTGGGCTTGAGTGGTCCTGCACCTTGCCACGGTCCCCCAGCTGGCAATGTTGGTGTGTTGGCCTCGCTGCTGAGCCTTGTTTGAGGTCTTCTGCTGGAAAGAGCTGCTAAATTTGCTTCGTGGTGACTGCTCCTCAAAGGCAAAGTGCATCCTCACGCAGTGCCCTGCCAGCAATGTCCAAACTCTCTGCAAAAGCTGTAGGCAGCAGGGATCTCCTGCAAAGCATTTCAGGTGCCTGCTGATCCCAGGGACATATCTGAAGGTCATCTCTTCCGTCATACTGCAAGTGTGGGGAGAAATAAGGGGTGTCTTTCTGAAGATCTCTCTTCCTCATGGTCTCACACGCCATGCAGAGCTCATTCATCTCCGCAGTGTGCTGCTGCGCTCCTTGAAGTGAGCCATCATTTCACTTTCAGTGACTTCCTAATGTGTTTGTGCCTTTTTTTTTTCCCCAAGCAACAGCACAGGCATTGCTGCATTTGGCAAAAGAACAAAGCCTTATTGTTCAAAGCCTGTATCAGCTGGGACAAACACACCATTGCACTCCTAGACCTCAATCTCAAAAGCCAGCTGGACAAAGAGTGAAAAGACTCAAAATCACAAGTTAGGAAAACCTTCACCTTTATCTTGTCTCTAAAGGACTCTGTCAAGTACAGTTTTATATCTGTGCTTTCTTTTTGCCAGTAATACCTCTTCAGAAAACAGAAAATAGCATCTCTTTCTCTATCGATTTGTCCCCCTGAGAAGCACTGATTTCTCCCCCTCCAATCGACACGGCTCATTGTGTCGATTTGCTTATACAACTCCATTATCGATGAATGTCAGCGTGGCTCTGGTCACACAGCACGAACCTGCTATCCATTTCTTTGCAACTGTGTGGCAGCAACAGCTTTCCCCAGGACTCTTCTCTGCAGGTTGTCCCTCCCAAGGCAGGTGCTGGGGTGATGCCTCCACTCTCATCCAGCTTCATCCTAGTGTGGACTCTGGCAGCCAGCAATGGCCGAGGCCTGCGAGGCCAGTGTGTCAGTTTGAAACTGCTTTGTAGCCAACCTAAACAAGCAATGCTAGTATAAGATATCTTTACTAATGGAATGCCTGATTTTTCTGTTATAATTATGCCTGGAAAAAAAAAAGAGCACTTTTTCCGATGTGCTTATCTACACTTCAGAAGCATGGACCTGGTGTTACTTTGCCACAGCATACCTATAGAATTCTTACCTGTAAGCTGAGCTTTCAATTATTTTTGCCAGTTCCCCCTGCTCCTCCTCCAGCCATGCTGGTCAGGAGGAAAGATTCCAGAAGATTTCCAGGAGGAAAGATTTCCGGAAGGAAAGATCACACAAGAGCAATCACACAGTTGCTTACCTCTCTGCCCTGGGATATGTCATGCAGCCCAAAATCGTCCTGAGACTTTTTCTGTTAACATGATGAATGGTAAACTCCTGTCCAGTTGCCTGTATGCTAACTCTGCAAAGTCTTCTTTCACTGCATTTGGGTCTCCTCCTCCCATAGGGTGTCTTAATTTTGGACTGTTTCATCTCTAGACATACTAGTCTGCATGTCCTTCAAGCTAGGTCATTTTCTCCCCGTGTCCCGTATCTTTTTTTTGTCCTTTTGTGTTATATTCCACTCCTGACTAGTGATTGCGTCTCCTCCCCAGCACAGTATCAATTGCAGTTTTAATAAACACACTGTCTAATGCTTTTTCTAGGTCATTAATGAAGATGGTAAATAAAACTGGAGCTAACACCAGTTTCTAGTAATAACCCTACTGGATGCCTCCCCGCAAGCTGACAGTTCTGTCGTTGATCACTATTCATCACCGAGCCTGAACGTCAGTGTCCCTGTGTGAGGTAATTTATATTCATTTAACACCATTCATCACAGAATTGGAGAAAACCACGGCTAGAAAGGACCTCAAGAGGCTGATTTCAGAAATATTCCTGAAGTTTCCAGCCCGCTCTTAAAAACTGGGAAGGAGTGAAGTTTCACATCCTTGCCGGGCAGGTGGGTTCAGGGTTTGTTAGTCTTCCCCTTTGCCAAGCACCTAACCTCAACCTCTCTTACTGCAATGCAGGCCTGTTGTTTCTTGCCACACTTGCAATAGATACAGAGAACAGTCTGGAGAACAGCTTATTCCCTCCTTCTCTGGAGATACTTTCACATACTCAAAAATTATTGTATGTCCCCTAATCTCCTTCTTGCCGGAATAAACAACCTCGGTTGAATAAGCGTTTCTTCACAAGTCCTGTTTTCTAGACCCTTCATCCCACTTCCTTCCAGACTCTCCTGAGCTAGATAAAGATCATAGCAGCGCTAGGTAAAGCAGAAGGATCAGTCGAGTATTTTACAGGCACAGCTCCTCTTTGAATGTCCTGGTATGGTGACTGCCTGGTGTGTGACAAAATGGCACTTCTTATTCATTTCAGGTTCCTGAGTTTCTGTACTGCATTATACCTATCTCTGTGCACAACTTTGCTTCTCTCCTTATTGAACTGCCTCCTGTTTTTCAGACCTTTTCTCTAACTTGCCAGGATGAGTTTTGACTCTAATCCTCTTCTCTCATTTCCTTGCAGCTCATCTCAGCTTGGTGTCATCTGCATATCTGATAAGGATGCTCATTATTCCATCACCCAGTGGCTGGACCCCTGTTGAACCCAACCCAACCCTTCCTTGTATTTTGACAAAGACACCTTCTTTCTGAGTACAGTTTTCCAACTGATTTTGCACCCTTTCCTTAAGGTAATTTGTCTATGGTATGTTTCCTCAGTTTACATCTTGTAACATGGGTTGAGAGGGTACCAAAGGCCTTGCCAAAGTCAAGATACAAGACGTCTCCTGCTTTGCCTCTATCCCCAAGCCCTGTTGCAGGATGAAATTAGGTCAATTTGACATTATTTTCTCCTGGCAAATCAGCGCTGGCTGTTCCTCTTCTCTTGGTTGTTTCCTAGGTGCCGATGATGAGTTTGTTTAATTATTTGTTCCAGTGCATTTCCAGGAACCGAAACTGAGCTGACTGTACATAACTGCCTCGCTCCTCTTGTCTCCCCTTTCCACAGCCAGGCAGGGTGCCACTCTGCGAGGAGCTCTGCTCCCCAGTGCTGCTCATGAAGGGTCCTGGAGGGTCCCAGCCTGGGACAGTCTCTGCTCAGGGCATTGCTGCAGCGCTGGCAGACCAATGCTCTCCTCAGCCTTCCTCTGATCACCAGTCTATAGCCAGAATACTTCCCTGCTCACCTTCCTGTCCTGTGCTACGTTTCCTTTTCATGTCTCTCTCGATTTTATCCATTGTCACACGTGCCAGCCTTTGATGCCAACCGTTAGCTATTTGCACGTAGCTCAGTTTTCTGTTTGCTTCCTCCTTCCTTGTGAGTCCCCTGAAGACTGATTTAGCTGGTTCATTTTTCCTGACGTTTCTTAACCTGCCTTTGCATTGGCATGACTTGTGTTGATGCCATTGCAATTGGTTCCCGTAGACAACACGGATACTCCCGAAAGTCTTTGTCCTTGGACTTGTTTCCCTGAGTGCTTTCTTAGCAGCACTCTAGGTTGTCTGTGAATGTCTGTGGTGCTCAGCAAAGCCTCTCAGCGGGAAAATGCTGAAACTCAGCTTTTCAGTGAAATTGCAGACTTCACCCACTTCCAATTGGACTTTCTCAACCTGCACAAGACTTCTTGTTTTCAGCAATCTCTTTGTCTCTTAGCAAAAGTAAGCACAGTCAGCCAAATTATGACCTCATTTACACCAGTAAATTCTGGATTGGTGCCAGGAAACTGCTGAAGTTGTTTTGGGCTTACAGTGATGAGAATGAGAGCGGCATCTGCCTCATTAATTCCCCCAATCCACAGAAAGTAAATGATTCCAGGAGGAAATAGCTCCGCAGAAGGGAGCCCTGGAAAGAATTAGTGACTGACTTAATGGGATTAAGGGGAAAAAAATGCTTTAGCGAATCCAAATCAATCCTCTCTTCAAAACATTCAAGGTGCCAAAATAAATACAAACACTGTTTTGGGAAGGAAAAGGTTAAAAAGCTATGAAAACAAAATATCTCAACCTCTTCTAATGATGTCCTCTAGCAGTAGGAGCACAACCCAGAAAGGGGTTGCTGAGTCAGCAAAACTGTACCTGCCACTTGGTGTTTATCCATGGGGGTCTAAGGATGAAACTCAGGTTTCTTCACTTAGTTATGGGGCTCACTCTGCATTTTCAGGGTTGATAAAAGACTCACGGAAAACAGACAGCATTACAAGTAAGGATGGGTGAACAGGTCTGGCAAATGGAAACCTCTCTCTCAGATGCCTGGCCAGCCTGAAGTCCAGCCCCTAGAGCCGTTCCTCCAGTCGTTGCTTTGGCTTTTTGTTCCATGGTTAATCGCCATCTTTGCATGTTTCTTCACCCACTCCACCCTGTGCATGACACTAGGGTCAGATGTGCCAAAAATAAATATATACGTGCAAAGACCCTGCTCCTGAGCTGTTACCGGATATATTAGGAGTTGCATGCAGACAGCCTGCTTTTGTGCAGTCAAGTGGAAGGGGGAAATATTTTGAGCAATTTGCAAGAGCCAGAAGCTTTCAGGCAGGCAGGTGGACCTGCTGGCAGGTGCTGGCAGGGAGGAGAACAGGAAGGAGCACAGGGCTTACACTGTGCCTATCAGTAATAGCTGGAGGCAAGCAGGAGCTGTGGTCAACACATGCAAACTGCCTTCTTCCATCTCCCACCAGCTAGACGGTCCCTGTCAACCCAGCCACCCTGCTCAACCCACCAGAAGAGCTGGGGAAAAGTAGTTAGAGGATGGCCAGACCTTTGAGTGGCATGGACGTTTCTTTTCTGTTTAAATACAAAAGAACACCTTTGGCAAGGGCAGTCAAGTACTAAGGACACTGCCTTTCTGCTCTGATAGTCTGACAACCTTTGAGGAAGAGCTGGGCTTTATGCAAGGAGCCCCATGCTCCAAGGTAAGCTTGGCTAAATGAAAGCATTCAGAGGGGAACTATGAAAATGGGCTACAAAGGCCCCACAGCCAAAAAATGTACAAGGACCACAAAGCACTCCCTGTGGTGGGAGACTACAAGGACTGATCTATTTAATATAATTTAGAAATTTTAAAGCAGCTTGATAACAGCATAGAAGTGTTGCAGTGGGGAAAAGATTTCTGAGTGGGGACTTCCATTTAGGAAAAAACCCCAACATTGTGCGATCCAGTGGCTAGAAGCAGAGGCAAGCCAGACGCAGCGGAGATAAAAAAGTGCACTTGTTATATTAGGGTACCTAACCAAAGAAATTACTTTTCTGACATCCTGGTAGACTCTTCAGACCTTGCAGTCTTTAAGCAAAGACTACACGACTTTCTAACAGATGCATGGCAGCTCAAAAAGAAGTTATGGGCCAGCATCATAAATGACTGGAGAAGATGCCCTGGATCTCTGATGCAATAGGTTACACTTGATGATCATAATGGTCTCTTCTGACCTTAAACAATGAATCCCTGACTTTCAGCTGTGCTCAATAAAGTGTGGCACTTTATTGTACAGCAGTTTTTGATCAAAAATAACTGTTATCAGTGAATTAAAATGGAAAGTTAACAACGTGGTTGCTCCCGCACCCCTTGTGCTCCTTAATTTCATAGAATCATAGAATCATTTAAGTTGGAAAAGACCTTTAAGATCATCAAGTTCAACTGTTAACCTAGACTGCCAAGTCCACCACTAAACCATATCCCTAGGCACCACATCTACAGGTCTTTTAAATCCCCCCAGGGATGGTGACTCCATCACCTATCTGGTTGCCAATGCTTGGCAACCTTTTTGGTGCAGAATTTTTTCCTGATACCCAATCTAAACTTCTCCTGATGCAACTTGAGGCCATTTCCTCTGTCGTATCACTTGTTACTTGGGAGAAGAGACCAACACCCACCTTGCTACAACCTTCTTTCAGGCAGTTGTAGAGGACAATAAGGTCTTCCCTGAGCCTCCTTTTCTCCAAACTAAATAACCCAAATTGCCTCATCCGCTCCTCATAAGACACATGCTCGAGACACTTCACCAGGTTAGTTGCCCTTCTTTGGACATGCTCCAGCACCTCAATGTCTTTCTTGCAGTGAGGAAGACAAAACAGTATTCGAGGTACTGTCTCACCAGTATCGAGTACAGGGGGACAATCACTTCTCTTGTCCTACTGGCCACACTATTTCTGATAAAAGCCAGGACACTATTGACCTTCTTGGCCACCTGGGCATACTGCCGGCACTGCCAGCTCATATTTGGCTGGCTGTTGACCAGTACCCCCAGGTCCTTTTCCACTGGGCAGCTTTCCAGCCACTCTTCCCCAAGCCTGTAGTGTTGCACGGGGTTGCTGTGATCCAAGTGCAGGACCCAAGACTTAGCCTTTTTGACAATTCTTTATTTTATGTTGTCCTTAAATTTCTAGTATGCTGCAGAACTGCGTATTGGATATGCAGAAGCACATCATAGGGGTAATTAGGAGGCAGCTGGAGGGTTTTGGCAGCAGAGAAGGGGACAACAAGCACTCTTGGCTCTTTGAGAGGCAGTGTGGATTTGTGGGAGAGGGACATTAGCTGAATGCTAAGATTGTCAGCAGGAAGAGTCAAAGGGGCTGACAATAGTATTTGCATCATCTTGAAGTTAACCACTTCCAGAAGAGAACAACACTGTGCAGCAAAATAGGAGCTATTGTTCAGCCTGCAGACTGAACAGAGATTCAGATCTCTTGAATCTTGCAGCAAAGGGTTTTTTTGCAATGCAGCTTGGTTTAAACCCAAAGTACAGCTCCTATTTGCACTGATGGCATTTACAGAGGCTTGCGGCCAAGTGCTTGAGGAAAGCCGAGCTGTCATAAGACACAGCTCTTTTGTGCGCAGTAGAGTTTGCACTGGTCCGGAACCAGGGTCCACATCCACAGTAGTGCACAGATGAAATAGGCTTTGCTTCACTTGCTTCACTTTGCCACAATGAGTCTGGCTTGGGGTGTTTCTTCTCCTTTGCAATCCATAGAAACTGCTACTTTGCTCCCTTGTTGCCCATGAAGGCTTAGACCTTGCAGCCAGAGAAGGGTGATCCTTATAGGAACTTGGTTTTAAGGAGGGATAGGTGTGAAGCTGGGGCTGGAGAGGCAGCACTTGGACAGATGCCTCTCACCAGCATTTTAGTTTGGATGAAAGGAACAGATCTCCTGGTCGTGCCACATAATTGCAGTTTGATGATTTACAGCTTAGAAGAGGATTAGGGCATGCAAGCTGGGTTCCTCTTGGGTGACATTGTGCTAGAAGAGGAGACACAGGTGTGGACCTGAGGTGCTCTGAGCCATGAGTGCTTGGGCCATGGCTCCAGGCTGGGGCCAGTCACAAGTAAAACCAACTGAAAGCACACCAGTGCTGCTCCTGTGCTGCTCTACTTGCTAGCACAGACACAGCCTTTACCCTCTGTGACTGTGTCACAGTCAAAACACTCTAATGTCAATTGTTTCCCCAGATCAGAAGTGATTAAGTTAATTTATATTTTAGAAGGACACATCAAAGGAACTCTCTTGGTCATTATGTGATTATCAGGAAGGCCAGAGTGTTTAGTCTCTGCCCCGTGACTTTCTTAGAATGTGAGGTTGCCTTTCTGCTGAGAACCAACTTATTCCTGATCTCTCGTTTTCCTACTTAATATCCCGGCCCTGAGCCAAGACTGTGCTATTTTTTTTGCTAATGGCCAAGGATTTATGTGGGGAAAATATAAAGTGGTGAGGTTACACAACAATCCCAGGCTTGGTTGTCAGAAACCACTATAACCCTTCACTCTCCGTGTTTGACATCGCCACAGATGTGATTTCCAAAGTAAGCCATGAAATTCCAGGAGATCTGAAGCCTCAGTAGTAAACAAAAAGATCTGCAGTTCCTATGTATTGTGCTGTAGATCCTGTAATTACTTTGTTTAGATCCATTTTGTTGAATAGTACTTTGGTTACTCAGTTTTAATTATCTTTTCCATCTTCCCTTGACTCTTTCTTGCAGAGGTAACTCAGGGAGGACTTCTGACCAGGAGGGCCAAGGTCTTACTGGCATTGTCCTCACCTCCTCTACTGGCATGCCTTTGGTGGGAACCATGCTACAGGTCACTTTGGATTCAAACGGTGGGTGGGTGGTCCAGCCTGGGTAAGCACGCTGTTCCCCTTGGTGGGTATGGATGGATGCTCTTTGCCACTGGAGGTGCGTTCCTTACAGGTACATCCTAGCTACCCAGCATTATTTAAGATCCTGAAGCACTTTTCACATTATTAGGACCATTAGCTCCACTTATTTTAATTTCTCTAAGATGATCATACATTTTCTTCCCCAAACTTGAAATTTCCCTTTCATCTTATGTGGATAAATGGTTGTTTGAGTTACTGAACATTATTGGAAGCTGATTCTCCCAGTCTACGCCAATGATGGGCAAATTGAATCCTATTTTATATGTAATTTCTCAATCGGAGAACAAAGTGCTTTGGCAATCTGGATCAAAGGCACTATATAAACTAATGATTATTATTGTTATAGTGAAATGAGCTCCTGGAAAAATCTTGTTGACTTCTCCTTTGTAGGCTGCCTGCACTGTGGAGCCTTTGATGTCTAATGCCGGGCACCGTATCTTGTGTAGGTATAGCCTATAAACAGAAATTTATAATGAATAAGTAAATTATTATTTATTATTTTTAAGACCTCTGAATACAATCCTATATACATGACGCAATGCATATACAAGGCATTAGAAAACACATTAGAAAGAGAGTAGTAAGTGGGGCCTTTCATTTGATCCAGCATGGCCATTTTTGACATACTCTCCATCTCATTTTATATGGACGTTCAGTCAGTAAGACGAGGTGTTACTTCTGACTCTACATCTTCAGATTTTATGTTGTTGGCAAATCAAAGTGAACAAAAAGGATGTTCCATGTGAATTCCATGGAAGAGCTAGAGAAGATGGAGGAGGAGGAGTCAGGGCTCCTTAAAATTCAGCTAGCTCTTGACATTATTCTTCCAGGCTAGAGGAAATCTCACGCGGGCTGTGAAATTTCCTGTCTTCTTATTTATATTCCTGACTGCTCCTCCTTCTCTAAAAGACTTGGGGAAAGGATGTGAGAAATGGATTGCCATTTGCACCCTGTACCGGGTCCCCAAAATGGTGTCTCTGCCCTACAGCGGCTGAGCAACCACCGCCAGTTTGGGGACAATGGTGACCTGCCACCAAAAGCCAAGCTGCAACTGCAGTGACCAGTTGTGAAAAGCCATGTTGTGTCTGGCCAGACACAGCTCCTAGAAGGGCAGAGCTGAAAATCTCCAAAACCTGTTTCACCTCCCGGGTTAGCCAGGCTCCCCACCTTGTGACTGTCACAGTGTGCCGCATCTCTGTGTTTCTCTGCATTGTTTTCCTGAACCTCTGTGCTCTCCAAAGTCCTCTGACACATAGATGAGCAGCAATGAGGAGCGATGAGCGTATTCCCATGGCAACCAAAACACAGAAACTAGAGCTGGGCGTCCCCAGCCTCCTGCGTCTATGGGAGTATCGCTGGCACTGGTGCAGGTAGCAGAGGGGAGGGGACCCTTTTGGGGCCGATTTTCTTAGCAGAAAGCAGAATGCACAGTCCCAATGAGGCATCTCTCATTAACTCTCTGTCTTCTCCAGACTGTAAAATAGATGGGAGGGAAGGCTCCTGCCTCTTTCCCCGTACATGGGCCAGGGTGGCAGGGGTGCTGCATGCGGGATGCAGAGGCTGAGGCCAGCCGTGCCCTGTGGCACCCGTCAGCAATGCCGTGGCACTGGCAGAAAACATGACGTGAAGGAGAAAGCCAGCACCGGCATGGGGTACCAGGAGGGAAAGCATGTGCCTCTGGAGGGCAACCTCCTTAGCCCCGGGGTGATGAGGTAGGTGGGATCTCACGTCTCATTTGTTCGCTAGCAACATCAGAGGCTGTGGAAGGGGAGCCCTCCAGCGCTCCTGGAAGCCTCTGAAGACCCTGCATTGCCAAGGCTTTGCTAGGAGGTCAATAGGCCATCAAGGGACTAAAATCCAAGTTTGGGATATGGCTGGAGCAGCCCTGACCTTCGCCACTCCAGGACCTGCTGCTGCTGTTTGTATGCCCATCAGGAGAGGGGAAGTTAGCAGGGAAACATGGGGAAACTTCTGAAGGTGCTAATTAAGCAACTTTCAGTTCTAAACGCTTTTAATTGGACTAATTTTTGATGTCACGTACTATCTCTTGATGAGACGAGTCCTAAAATTAAAGCTGTTTTAATATCTCTCTCTGCTCCTCCTCTCTAGCCTGCTTGTATTGCTGGTTACAAAGTAGCAAGGAAATAACAAAGACTTCTTGAGCTTTGCTGAATACTGCTATTTTTAAGGTGTTATATTTTATTTACTTTAAATCTGACCAAAATGTCCACCTTGGGACCAGACCTCCTTTATCAACAACATTGCAGTTACCTTTCTGATTTTGCATGTAGATTTTTAAGGAGGAAAGACAAAAAAACCTGGGCCTGTAAGAGATGCTAGCTCACCACCTTAATGATAATAGCACCATCCTTTAATGTAGCCTTTGCCCAGGTTATTGCAGCATATCACTGTCTCCTTGTGATAAATGCTACATCATCATCCGTTTTCTTTTTTTTTTTCAATAAATGTTTCTTAAATGACAGAAATGGTTTTGTATTGAATTATGAGATCCAAACACCATCAGGTTTTCCTATGTGCTCTTTAGTCACTGTCACAGGCCAACCAAAATTCTCCAGGCTTTAAGGGAGATGGGGCAGTGGTCCAGGCTGTGCAGGTCATGCCCTGTTCTTCCCTGGGAATAGCTAAAGATTTCAGTGTTCCCCTTATGAGCTGATTACTACTTCACGTGTGCCGGTCTTCATATCTATTGTGCAACAGCAATTTTAAACCCAAGGCCTCGAAATTAATGATTCTCTGATGGCACAGAACTACAAGAGCCTTTCTCCAGGGGCTGAAGTGGGGAGGACAGAGATGGAAGGGGCTGAACCTCTCACTCCTGTTCTCACCTCTTCTTCCCTTTTTTTCCCCCTGCTTTTGGAAGCAGCAAGATGTGGTCCTGGCAGGTCCCTCAATTCAGTGCTAAGGCTGGGTATTTCACAGCTTGCATAAACCTGATTTCCTTCGGGATTTTTGCTGAAGTGGTATGGTGCCAAGGGCTGAACTGTAGCAGTTTTATTTCCCTTCCAGGAGGCTGCTTGCCATTTTTATATTATCTCACACGGTCATGGAGCACTTGCAGGTAATAGAAACTTTTAGTTTTCATGGATTATTCATGGCACAGTTTGCTTTGCTAGGCATCCTTGCAGGCCACAGAGCCTGCAGCCTCCCAAAACGCGTAAGGGGACACATTTCCTCACCACAGACAACTTGGCTGGAAAATTTCCTTGAAGCGTTCCAGCTCTGCATGGAACAAACACTTGGGTGGCTTTGACTTAGCTTCACTCCTCACTGACCAGTTACATGTACTACCTGTGGGCCTCCTGGATGTCCCCGCCCAGCAGCTGCCCTGTGGAGGGTTTGGCAGCCCCTTTTTGCCAGGACACTGCTCCAAGATACCCTTCTTCCTTACATCCAGCCATGAAATCCATATGCTAACCCTGATCTCTGCCCTGTGAAGAACTGGCCTGGGGCCCCGCCAGCGTGAGCTGCGACCTGGCAAAGCCTGTAAGGAAATGTTGAAACTCAGACAGCTCCATTTCACTTTAAATTTTAGGGGGGAAATCCTGAAAAGCTCTACATGGAGATGGTATTTTTGCAGCAGCCTGTTTCCTCCTTCCCTCTCCTTCTTTCCTTTCCCCACCTCTTTGTCTGCTAAATAAAACAACCTACATTTTTGACCTGAATTACTTTAAGTGTCCCTGAAGGCATGTGCAGCTCCAAGGACTGTAGGAGGGTTTTCTTCTGTGGTGCGGTTAGATACCATCATTAGAGATGACAGTCAAGCCGAATCCCCCCCAGTCTGCACGCTATATTTGTATTTTGGCCTACAAACAATAACCCCATGCATTTCTGTAGTGTCGTCCGTCAGGGAGAGGCTTGGACTGCTTTACAAACAGGCAGGCATCCATCCTGTGAGCAAAATACCTCCCCGTCTCTACAGGCGAGACATGGGGAAGTTAAATAATTGCCAGCATCACTCAGTGAAGACCTGAATCTGCCTGCACCGCTGTTCACCTAAATCACCAATGACTCCCATGCTGCTAGCAGATGAACCAATGGCAGACCAAAACCAGTACCCCAATCTGAAGGTGGCTCCCCTCGTCCCTGTGACATCCCCCCTCTGCCCCGCTGACACCTCTGCCTCTCCCAGGGGAGCCATCAAGCTCCTCCAGGCTCCTCGGAGGGTGCGTGGGGACCGTAGGCCCTTGGACGGCAGCAGCAGGACGAGTGGGGAGGTAAGCCCCTCCGGAGAGGCTGTGTGTCAGGCTGCAGCAGAGCCCCCGCTCAAATCACACGTTCCAAGCGACGGATTTTTTGAAAGGACAATGGAATTGCTCGTTCTGGCCCATTTTAACACTCTCTCCTATAACATGCATGGCAGACCTGGCTGAATTAAATCAGCCGTACTAATTTCTCTTGTTACAGCAGCCCTGTGTAACACACAAAATGCTTGGCTTCGGCGGATGATATTATAAAGAAGGACACTGTAATTTAGTGGCTCATTTAATGTGAACCAAGAGAAATATGAGGCATGCCAACACTGCACTGGGGCTCTATTTATATCCTTTTTGGTGTACGGTATGATTTATATAAAGGATCATTTTTATATAGTATTAGCGCGGTAATGGAGCTTACTGGGTTACCGCGTCTGAAGTTAGGAAATATTGTATTAGAAGAAGCCCTGCAAATGCCATGTAAGAATAGCCCTTTCTTCAGGATTAAATCATGATGCCAAGCTTCCTAAAATAAATATTAATATGGTCTATTTACCTAGGAATCTGGGCTTTTATTAATGCAGCAAGAGGATCTCCACCTCTGAGCTCAGAAGCTGTTGTGTGCAGCCTCACAGAGTTCATTTTGTGGCTCCCGGCCCTGCTGCTCAACCCCCTCTGGCACCGTGAACATCCTCCTCTGCGGGGAGCCCGGGAAGATGGCGAGAGGCGGAGAAAGTCGAGGAGCCATGTTTTGCTGAGAAGCATGGTATCACAGCTTACGGGAAGCATTTCCTTCCTCCATCCCCCAGCGTGTGAAGCCCACTGCAAGGCAGTAGGGAGGGGAGCGGAGCTCCGCCGGGTGCTGGGCCAGAGGGTCCAGCCACCTCGCAGACCCCTCACCTCTCCCCTGCCCTTGGGCTGCCAGCGGGGAGGAAGAAGGACCAAGATTTACCCCCTTCAAGAGTTTTTCTGAAGGCCACACAGCGAGTCAGCGGTGGAGCCAGGATGAGCGTGGAGCCGCTCCTGGCACCTCGCCCTCCACATGATTCAGAGCTCGTTTCTGAAGCGAGAGGACTGGGTAAAGTTTCATTTGTCTATCTAGAAAGCAGCGTGTTCTGCTTCCCATTTAAAGCGCGGGAGCCTGATGATGATTCAGAGCACACGCAGGAATGTGCCTCTATGCTGATTTTAGTGCCAGGCAGCGTAATGCCTGCCAGTGATTAGTTCTGCCATGCAGGTGGGTAAAGGAATTAAATCAGGTTTAGAAATGAGGGGGGAAATAATCAACTGGAGGATGCCAGGGAGAAGGAGAGCTCGCACAGGCACAGCAACACCTTTGCTAATGTCACTTCCACTGAAGCTGAAGCGCAAGATGATGAGATGTAGAGGGGTTTCTTCAAAGCAGCTGGCTGCGCAGGGCACCGCAAACTCACTGCAGGGAGCTGGTTCACCCGGTGAGGAAAGATGCTCAGCCCTTCCCCTCCTCCCCGCGGGCAGGAGGCTGTGGTGCCTCTGCTGCCATGCCCCAGTGCCAGAATGACTCCCACTGGCTTGGATTTTGGGGTGCAAGGTGACAGTCTGATGCTTTTTCAATACTGATGGGGCTGATGGCTACCTCAGCCGTCCTAGGCTGACCTGTAGGAATGGCAGCCATGAGGAAACCGCCTTTGGTGCCATCTGTAGCATCGCATGCAGCCAGCAGCCTCTGTGAGGACGTGCCTCAGCCCCAGCTCTCTCCTGGTCCACGCAGAGACGGCTGTCACCCCGTAGCCCCCAGCACATGCTGCCTCGCCAGAGGGGAGTCCCCTTGCTCCCTGCTCTCCCGGCCCCGTGGGGACACGGTCACCATCGCCAGCTGGGAAGGTGACATGCAGGAGCTGACAAAGCTGGAGCTGACTCCACTTCCCACTGAGCCAACCTCAGGGAAATTACCCAGCCACTTTGAATAAAAATGAATTAAGTAGCCTGGCAGTAACTCAGACCATATTTTATTAACTTGGCCAGAACCAAGTAACGTTAATCCCCCTCCCTGAAATTTATTTTTTACAGCCAGGCTCTAATATATGAAAATGTGTTGGCAAAGTTTCTGGTAGGTTACAACCGTCCAGTTAGTAACAACCACGCAATGGGGGGTTATCGCTTAGATAGGGGCTGAGCCGCAGCCTGGAGCCCTGCACAGCCCACCTGAGCACCGAGGCACTGGGCAACTGTGTCACCTTGGGAAAATCCCCAGCAGCTCGTCACTTTGGGGTTGAGGGATACCTGGGTGCCCAAGGGGCCCCAGCAGTCACTGGGTGAGGACAGGCACCAGCTCCAGCCCGCAGGAGTGAATCGCTCTGCAGAGGTACCTCCCTCCCTCCCCTCTGGGTAGGAGCACAGCTTTTCTTGGCTCACCAAACACTAAGCCTCAGTTTCTCTTCAAAATTGGAGAGCAAAACTTAGCGCTCGGACTGTTAAGTTTGATGTCTTGATGCCCACCCTTGCTTTAGAGGTTGAGGTCCACCCCAGGGAGGAGTCTAGCACCTCAGGAAAGGCAAAAAATCACCTTCTGCAGAGGTTACCACCCCTGGGCCACCCGCTAAATGTGGTGGCGGCCAGGAGGTGCCACAGAGCAGGACTGGGCCAGCTGGTGGCCCAGAGCTCCCGCTGCTGGCCCTTTGCGGGCTGCTGAGGGCCAGTGCTGCCAGGCAGGTCTCCAGTGGCTGAGACCCAGAAGGTCTTCTCCACGCATTTCATAGACGCTGCCTTTGACCTTAGCACTGGCGAGGGGGTCACCTTTGCAAGGCCTTGAAGAGGACATTAGCATCTTCCCCACCCTCTGTGTTCTCGTGCCCTGAGTAAGCCCTAGCAAGAAATAAAACTGCCCTGCCTTCTTTGTTTATTAGCAATAACAATCCTAATAATACTTCTCACAGCAGTAAAAGCTTCCATCTGAGGAAATGAAAGCACTTTCCAGACATTAATGATTTAAGACGTTCAGCCTGTCTCCGAGATATGTAAGGAAAACCATCCTCTTTTTTACAAATGGGAAGCTGAGCTGTAGGTGAGGGACTTCTGGCCACACAGGAAGGCAGCAGCGAGGCAGGGCAAGAGCCCGGTCCCTGGCACTACTACCTGTGACCACAGCTCCCTTTGCTGTTTTTCAGCCAACTCCTTCTCCTCACTTGTGATGCTCCACTGGAGCCATCGGAGGAGTCGCCGCAGGCTCCTGGGGGCCGAACCCGACTGCGCTGTTTGGGGGCTGTTTGCTTTCCCAGCGCCCGCTTGCTTGAGGCAGGCTGGTCCTTGAGTGACCACAGCTGCCTGCCACTAGCCATAGGGTGTGAGGGTGGGGTTGGTCCAGCAGTTCCCGCATTTTGGGGATTCCCTTGGGGTGCGGTGACACCTGGCACTATGTAAGTGACTCTGATCCTCCAGGAAGGCGATGAAGCCTGCTGGGGCTTTGGAGAAGAGGGCAGCCCGGGGACTTGTTGGGCATTTAATCCCAACCGCCTTATCTGTCCTTTCGCTGGGGGCTGGCTGTGAACACGGCCGCCATCTCCCAGCGGCTGTCCTATTGCCTGCGGGGCAGGCGTGGGGAGAAGAAACCTGATTATAAATAGTCGGATGAACTCCAGCTCACTGGGCAGTGAACTTTTTTGTATATGGCTGCTTTGTAAAATGAAACTAGCCCATGCCTTGCCGGGTGGAAAAAGCAAGCGAGCAGGGACCACACCTCTTCTATTATGTGCGTAGATCTGCCCATCGGGGTCTGGCAGCGCTGCCTAGTTAAATGAAATACTTGTTATAAACATGGGACTACTGGGTGGTTGGTTGTTAACCGTTTAGCGCACAACTTGAAATAATTTGGCCTGGACCGCGGGCTGAAATGGGATTTTCCGCCTCGCGACGCAACCAGATATGGGTTGCCTGCTTCCCTCTGCTATGCAGAGCTTATAAATAACCCCCTTCTCATCCTCAGAACAGCTTTTTTTTTTTTGAACATGAGAAGGAAAAAAAAAAAAAAAAAAAAAAGCACCACCATGCACACACCAGCAAGCAAGATGGTTTTAGGTAACACTTGCACACCTCTCTTGTTAAATTAAAGCCCCCAAAGTGCAGCGAGCTCAGGCGAACCGAGCCAGACGCGCAGCGTTTTTTTTTTTTTTCTTTTTTGCTTCTCATAATTGAATTCCTGCAAGATAAAAATCGCCTTTTCCTCGGTAGGCTGTAATCAGCGCTCGCAGAGCTGTGGTTTCCAACTGCCCTCGTCATGTGCTTCCTTATGAAACTCCACAGAGAAATTGACTTGGCGCGGGCAACAATTTAAAGGGCCCAAGAGTGGTGAGCAGCCTCCCACCCACCCCCCGAAATAGCAGGGCTGAGACCACCCAGCCTGGGGTACAAGGGTATGTGGGGGGACCTATGGGGCTGCTGTGGGGTAGGGCAGGAGGGAAGCCCACTCTATGAAGGAAGGACTTTGTTTCAGAGAGTTTTTAGTTGCTGCTGGCCATGGAGGGCAGGGGGAAAGATGTGCAGGAGAAACCGCTAAATTTTCAGCCTTTCCCCTCAAAACCCAGACCAGTTTTCTGCTTCTGGACATCTTCTCCCCTGGGCGTTTTCCTCTCTCCTCCTGGTCTTTATGCCAGCCATGCCCCGTTCCCAAGGGAGCCCTGAGGGGTATGGGCGGCCGAGCATCGCCCCTCGCCAGGATGTGGGCAGCCCCGGGCGGAGAGGCTGAGGGCAGCAGGGCAGTGAGGCGGCCTCCTCGCTCCCCAAGCCTCCTTCCCTAGCAGCAGCATTCCTGTTTTCCTTGGCACAGGCTGCAGGATGTGATGCTCGCTTCCTTCTGTTGCTGCAGACCCCGGGGAAGGGGCCCGAAGGGGATGGTGGGCTTTGCATGGAGGGTTGCTCGGTGGTGGATAAAAAGCTCCCCAGCTCAGGGCTGGGCGCAGACCACTGGATGTTTGTCAGCATGGGAAGAGCTGGCCAGTTCAGTTCCTTGTTGGGTTGCTCAGTTTTTCCACCGCACACATGGACAGAGGGACAGATGGACGTAGATGACAAAGCGGGGTTGCTAGGAAAGCTTTATGTAAGCAGCGCTTGGCTGGCAGCTGACAGTGCAGCAAGTGTTCAGCTCCCAGAGCTCCACATCAAACCTGGCAGCACATCAAAACCTCTGTTTCATAACCCACTAGAAATAGGATTTTCTAACAGCGCCGAGAGGACTTGCCTTGTTGTGCAGGGACCTGGGATTTTACCAGTTGTTAATGGTTAACTAGGCAATGGCCTAAAAAATTTGGTAGCGCCCTTCCCCATGACAAGGTGTGTGATGTTACCAGGTGGCATGCCTGACAGCAGCCATGCCACCCTGATACACCTGCTAATAACACAGCTCGGGAATTAATTAGCAATTAACAGCAACCAAATAATTACAGAATCATCTGTCAGGAGAGAGGCCGTGATGCTGTGAGCGACTTTCCCAGGATGGGGACTGCCCTCTGCCAGAAAGGGGGTGTGTGAGCATGCCCCGGGGAGGGATTGGGGCTGCAGAGGGGGCTTCCCTGGGAAAGCACAGATTTCCAGAGGCACCGAGATTTCATGGGAAGAAGAGGGCACCAAGAAACAAAACTGGTGTACCCCACAGCTTCATCCCCCTGCAGTGGCTGGATTGGTGCCTGGGATCCTCTGGCTGTGCCCAGGGAGCAAGGCAAGCGTCAGCCGTGCCCTGAGCTTTGTAACGCACGTAAGGCCCAGCTCAGAGAGCGCTTGGCAGGGCAGAGCAGTGGCTTTGGTCGAGCCCAGCTGTGGGCTCGGGGCTTGCTGCCATACTGAAGGTCAGGGAAACCAGGGCGCTGCTGCCACACCCTGCCTGCTTGCATCTCCTCTGCTCCTGAGCACCAAAAGCGGATGGCAACATGCTCCCCACCCAGGCCCCTGCCCATCCTGGCTCCATGCTGAGATGTGCTGCTGGCACAGGAAAGGCACTTACATCTTTTTTTCAGATGCTGAAAGAAGAGTGAGTGCATTAGCTAGATTCATGGAGATGGAAAAGGCCCAGGTATTCATCTTACTCATTGCTCTCTCCTTGTTGATGAAGAGTTATCCCCTCCTGGACATCATCCAGTATTTTGTCCAGCTTTGTTTCCAGTGATTCAAGTGATGTGGCTTCCTGTGGGAAACTCCATCACTGTCTAATGCACTTCGCTGTTAGGAAGTGCATCTTGCCCTGCATTTGGCTACAGCAGTTTGTCTCTAGGCTCTAGGTCTGCTTCCCAACATGCCAGCTGCTTGTGGGCTCCTGTCTCCTCCAGGTGAACTAGATGAATTGAGCTCTTTTCACTTTCTGCATTGATCTGTCTTAATCCTCTAATCGTTTACTGCTTTACTCCTCTCTGCTGTCGTCTGCCCCATATCAGCCTGCGTCTGTCAGACATGACCAAGGTATCTTTGGGTGCTCTCTCAAGCCTCCCCGGTGTGGGGCTGAGGCTCCATGGGCTGTGGCAGGGATGGCTCCCCAACAGCTCTGTGCTTCTCCAGCTCTGGGCCAGTGAGCGTGAGCTCAGCAGCTGGCACGGGAGAGCGCAGCTGGAGGGATGCTCTATTTTACACTGACTGCTAATGACCCAGAGGAGGTATTCTGGCCTAGTAGGACTGCTGAGGCATAGAAACACCCTGGCCACACAGAACCTTTTCCTTGGCCATGCTCCCTGCAAAGGAGCGGGCAAGAGATTTGGGTGGAGGAACTTCTTGGTGCAATGCCGAAAGGGTGAATTGCCAGGCCAGTGCAAGCAGGGTGGTGTCGGCCCTGTCCCCCCCCTGAGGAGCATCACCAGTGCAGTTGCAGGGTGCCTGAGCTGGATGGTACAAATACTTCCTGCTCAGTCAAAACAACTGGATTGGCCCAAGTTACATGCCTGAGGGCACCTCATGTACAGCAGTCTCCTTCCCTCCATTACCTTTGCAAAAATGGTGTGAGCACCTCTTGTCCTGCATGAAAGTTACCATCTGCAGCTGATTCTCACACACGTGTCCTCTGTTTGGAGGTGCAATAGTGTTCCTGTTCCTCATCCTCCAACTTGAACTGTCCCCAGAGGAATATATTTCTGTGCTCATATTCCAAGTCTCTTCTTGTCCTTTCATCCCATTTTCCCTTCTCCCGTGTCCCTGTACTTGCAGCTTCTTGGTATGGAGACGATGGGCCTGTGAGCCTCATGCTGACACCTGCGACAGAGGGTGGTCCCAGCCTCTGGTCCCCCACGGGCCTGTCCCCTCACAGGCCACATCCTCTCTTCCTCCAGGCATTCGTCACAGCACTCAGCACAGCTTGGCCGGGGTCAGATGCCTGCGTTCCTCCTCGCCGTGGGACCCAGCGTTCTCCGTCTCTTTTTGTTTCCTTTTGTTTATGGTACTTGATCCAGCTTTCAGGCCATGCGCAAATGCTCTGCTCCCGGCCAACTTGAATCCATTTCAAGGAAGATTGCACAAGAGTTCAGGGCTGGTGTTGAGAGCCAGGCCTGCTGGGCTGGCTGTTTTGTCCTCCCGGCCCCGGTCCTGCCAGAGGACCTGCTGGCACGAACCCCAGCCAAAGCGGAGTCAGCAGGATGCGGCACGGGCTGCCTGGCTGGGAGGAGCCGGAGCAGCAAAGTCCAACAGAGGTCAGGGACAGGCTCTGCAAATTCAGTTTAAAAAAAAAAGAGAGAGAGAGAGCAATAGAAGTTTGGCCGGGATGCTTTGCTCTCTGTTAAAGCCATGTGGGTTGATGGTAACCCCAGCTAACTCCAGGTATAAATAGCTCTTCTTCCAGTCTCACGCTGGGGCTGGGCAGTGAAAGCTCTGCTGCTGCTGGCCATAGTGGAGCAGCAGGGCTCGGAGCAGTGAGGAAGGGGTTGGCAAGCTGAAGGAGCTCCCCTGAAATCAAAAGGGAAGAGCTGGAGGAGTCCTGATGGCTTATACAGCTGCGACGTGTCCGGGAGTCTGAACCACCCTCCCTTGGTGGCAGGGCTGAGACACCCTGCAGAAGCGGCTCGCTGGGTTGCCCTTCGCAGTCTTGGTGAGAGAAAACACACACTACCCTCGTCTCTCAAGCACAGCTTGTATTTCAAGTGACGTGAAAACCTTACTTCCCATCCACGGGTTTTAAAACGCTGCAGGCAAGTTAAAAAAAAAACACCACCTTTTTTTTTTTAATGGTTCCTAACTTTTTTTTCAAAGGCAAGTTTGTTATGTTTGGTTGGTTGGTCTGTCTTTTCGGTGACCTTTTCAACAAAGATATCAGCAAAGAGCTGATAGGGGAATACTTGGAAAAATCAAACCTATCTGCACGAGCAGGCTGCAGTAGGGTGGACCCTGGGAGAGTTAGCTGACCTGCTGAGCCTGTGTCAATTATTTTTGAAAAATCACAGGGAATGCGAAGCTTCAGGGCACAGGAGGTTCCTCAGCAGCCTGTGGCTGAAATGTTGAAGTGCCTCGTGACACCCGTTGCCCTTACGACTAAGAAAATTTGTTTACTTTCCTGACACGGGAGTCTCCCTGCTTTGAAGGAATTCAGAGTGACTTAAAATCCCTTGGGAAAACTCAGCCTTTTTCAGAGGTAGGATTCATCTCAGCTGACTGTAGAAATTTGAAAGTCACACAGTGATCTAAGCTACTCATCCTTGCTCTTCCCACAGGGCATGGGGAGGGACAGGCATCTCAGAAAGCATGACCTTTTATATGTTCAGTGGGACAGATCTCTTGCTGGAAGTGCCCACCTCTTCCACGGAGGATAGCGGGAGCCTGGGAGGTTTGGTCAGCCATAGCTGCCTATTTTAGAGAAGACAAGCACTAAACGGTATGACCTGCCCTGGAGAACGGACTCACTTTTAGTCCTTTGGAGCCACAGAAGAGGTGCACAATGACCTACAGTAGCTATGCAATGACACATAAATTCTTCCTCTGGCTCCCAGGTTCTAGTGTGGCTTCTTGGCTGCTGGCAATCTCATTAAAAACCCCAAGGAATGCAGTGATGCGGCCCCTGAATTATTCTCACTTCCACTGGTTTAATTTGAGTACATGGTAATTTTCTCCCCATACTTTCCAGTTTAACATAATGCTGATAAATGATATGACAACGATAAATTTTCATTTTATTTAGAGCTGTTTATCATCCATATCTATTATGGAAAGTCATCAATTATGCAAAAAGTGTGCATGTTTAAAGAGCCTCTAAAGTGTCTCTATTTATGGATTGCATGTTGTGTCTTCTTTACTCCTTGCTTGTGCACACACTGGAGAGGCTCCTCCATTAAGTAACATTTTTGCACAAAGAGCCTGAAAAATGTGACTTGACAGTGAGATATTAGACAAGTTGGAGGCTTGTTGCAAAATGTGGCTGAGCCATAAAAACTCCACTTTGTGGGAGAATCCCTCAACCCTCAAAGCTCGATCTAAACCAGAGGACCAGTAAACTAGATAACCAGTGTGCCTGGGGTCAAAAAGCCACACTCCTCTGCTCACCTGAAGTCACCTTCCGTAGCTTAGCCAGGGCCTCTTAGTGAAGGGGAGATGAATGGGTCCTTCATGAGCTCTTATTAGCAGACGGGTCCATAGTGCTCACAGCCCGCTGCTTTCTGCAGCCTATGGTCCCTTGTAAAAGCCACAGCAGCAGCATCCCAACAACCGGAGCGGATTGGGCCACACTGCAGAGGTTCATGGCTTGCAGAGAGCTGCTCCTGCTCTGGAGCAAAGGAATAAGATGCTTGAAATGGGTGAGATGCTGCAAGTCAGGCAGCTATTGCTCATCTCTGAGCTTGCACAGCAACCTCTTTGCTATGGAGGGCCAGATTCTGCTCACAGGGCAGGTCTTTGGAGCCACCTTGCATTAACATCAGTGTAATCAGCAGTTTGTTTTAGCCTGTGTGTTAAATCACAGGAATGGAGAGATTTTACTGCAAGAAGTGCAGCCCAGGGCGCAAATGCCAAACAGAGACCCTTTAAAGAAGTGGGCATCTTAGATCACCTCTTTCTTTCCTTTCAAGATGTTGGGGGGACAAAAAGAGTTAAAGTAAGGAAATTAGATCACAACAAGCAAATCAACTAAACAGCCCCATCCTGGCCTGATGCTCATCTTGCACATCGTGTGCCAGTAAATCCCGAGGAACCCAGCACGCATCTGGGTGTTTCTGGGGAGGCTCTGTCTATTCAGGCCCGCCAGGGTGTTGGAGGGGGCCTGCAGCTGCCACGGCTCTCCGGCAGCGTGCGACAGGAAAGGGAGAGCTTTCTCACACATCCAACACAAGAGGTCGATTGTGGGGATGGCTGGCGAGTGACCTCCCTGTGCCGCCCGTGCTGGGGCTGCCGGCTCCTCTGGCACTGGCACCCACCGGGAGAACTTCTGCTCTTGCATCACAATGCTTGTAGCATTGGTAAGTGTCCTGTAGCTGCTGAAGACTTAGGTACTTAAACGTCTCTCCAAAGTAATTAGTTGTGTTTTTAAATTACTTACAACTTGTGTAGTGCTGTAGGGGATGTGTCAGGTTGTGACAAAGAAGGGAGCGGGTAGCCTGCGAAGGAGTGGGAAGCAGGGTGGCATCTGCTATTTTTAAACATACCACACAAGGTCACCTCCATGCTCTCCCCACACCCAGCACCGGGGTCTCCTGCCCGCCTGCCCTTCACAGCGCTCGGTGGTCTTTGCCATGAAATTTTTCATTTTCTTTCACTCTTCCTTTCCCCTTGTAGCCATCAGGAGATGTCCTTGACAGTGCCAAGTGCCTTTAAGCCAAGTAAGCAATAACAGAAGAGAGGATTTGCAGCCGTCGTGCCTTTTATTGAGTGCATTAAAGGCCTGGGATCAAAGGCTGGCTACTTCCAGCACTAGAAGAGTTGCAGTGGCACATTAGCAGGATTTTTTTTTCCCCTACCAGTTCAAACAGCTACGCAAATTTTCCATTCAGCTTCTATTTTTTCCCTCGGCTCACGAGATGAGGAAGAATGTCCTCTGAATCCTGCTTCTCCCATGGCAGACACTGCTCTTGCTGCTCTTGACCTGATCCGACCTGGCTGTCATGAAGCTTGCTGTGGATCTTGTACCCTGTGCTCTGACGGCTGAGCTGCTCCAGAACATCGCTCCTCTGCCTGAGAGAAACCTTTTGCTTTACAGCCATGAGCAAATCCAGTTTCTCTCGTGCCATCCAGAGAAAAGTTACTCTGTTTTGGTAGCTTTCTCCCATACATGGTGATGAAAGGAAAGAGGCCCCCTTGGGATACTCCCCATGGCCCCCAGCATCCTGGTACCTATCTGTGCACATCAGCATCTCTGTATTTCACCTTCTCTGCTGGACACACTCTCCAGTGCATCCTGGGATCACGCTTGTCTTTCCATAACTGCATCCTGTTGGTGCCCAAAATCATTAACTACCAGCATGCCCTTTTCCCCTTCAACCAGTTCCAGGTGAGTTCCCAGTTCACAGCATTAGTTCTTGCTGTTAATCCATAAACTTTAACCTTTACATAGGGTACTGTTCAACGTAATTAGATTTCTATTACATGATGTTCTTTTCTGCAGTTAAACAAGACTTGCTTTACTTAAACAGCCAGCTCTAGGTGAGGTTTAATTGCAGCCTTGGCGTTAAAGCTCTTGTGCTTGCATTCTGTTCTCTCAAAGCCTCCGGTCCACCACGCCATTGCCCGCACTTATCTTGACAGGACGCGTTAGCAATCATCCGTAGCTCTCTGGCAGCGAGATCCAGCCTTGTCCTGCAGGACGTCAGCCTTCTCCCAAGGACCCCCTCCTTCCATGAAGAGAAGAATAAAACCAGGATGGCTCCAAGTCAGGTCGCCCTGACTGCAGTGTAAACACACTACCTGCTCTGGTGCAAGCTGGAGCGTAAAACAATAGGCGAGACAAGGTCATTACACACAATTTGATCCAATTATACATCTAAAACCAGGGCTTTTTGTGCGACAATTTCCATTTTGTGCTGAGAGGGAGGGAAAGCAACCTTACATGTAATGGAGCGGCGCTGGATACCAAAACACTTCTCCATTCACATGAAGCAGCAGTAGTGCCTCCTAAATCCACCTGTACCTCGGCTAAGCATTCATTTACCCCTGCTCTTGCTGCTGCCATTCCCTGCAGTTAAAAAAAGTTGATCTGCAGGAAAAGTTTCCTCCGGCAGTGCACAGGCTGCCGCTGCCCCCCTCCCCAAGCCCAGTGGCTGCTTTGATGCCACAAGAGCATGACAGTAAGAGAAATGCCTGGGGAAGTGAATCAATAGCGGCAGGCTGGCCAGCTGCAGGGTGAGGACGGGGTAAATCGCTGGAAGAAACTTTCCCAGCCACCGGAGGAGTTGGGAGAACAATGCGGAGAAGAGGATGTGAGGCACTTCCCGCCGCTGGCCAGCCCCACGCCAAGGAGCACCGCAGCCTCCAGCGCTATCTTTGTACCCCGTCATCGTCTGGAGGCGGCTTTCTCCGTTTGCTGTGGGTTTCTGTACTCGATGCTTCTTTTAGCTCTCTTTCAGAGATCTAATCACCACTGTGAAAAAAGGGGACTGTGTCCCCCAGCCTTCTGGCTGATGTCTGCCCAGCCCGTGTGAGGCAGATCTCTGGGCCAGACTGAGAGTATGCCGGTTCCTCTGATAGAGCGGTGCCAATGCTCTTTTCTTTTCTCATTCCTCTGTCCCTCCTCCCTGAGAGATGGAGATAGTGGCTTTCTTGTTTGTTCTGCTTTCCCAGAACCTCTGTGTTACCAGCCACTCAAATTTTTCCATCTGGATCCTGCAGAGCTGCTTCTCTCTCTAACATCCAAGTGTTTTTTGCAAATGAAAATAAAAAAAAAAATCAAACAACCCAGCCCTGTGATTTTCCTCCCTGCTATCAGGAAACAGGTTTGTTTGTTTTGTAATGAACGCGAAAGAATGCAGATAGCGGTGAGGAAAAGCTTGGGCAATGAGTTCGGCACTTCTTTATTTAGGCTTCTCCATGTGTATCAGCTGAGCCCAGCAGGAGGCAAAGCAGGAGCTGGATGTTATTTCAGGAAAAGCCTGGTCTTTCATGCTTGAGACAGTGTCCCTGGAGGGGAACTGGCTGCTCCTGTAGTGCATGGCTGATTGGGGTGGCAAAAGGACAAGGAATTCCAGCAATGCTGCTTTTCTTCTCTGTCTTCCAGGCTTTGCATAGCAGGTGTCTCCAGGACAGACAAGTTGGAGGGGGTTCGCACCAGCATTACTGCCTGGCCTGGTGTTTCCTACCACTCTGGCACCAAGCGCTTATGGCTGTGCAGGGCTGGAGACAGAACAGGCACATCCACGGCATGACGCCGGAGATGGACGGGGCATGGCGATGCTGGGGACTCTGCCACTTACACCACGTGGGCAAGGCAGCCGTGCTAGGTGACACGGGCTGAACGGTAATAGGTTCATTCCAGCTGCGTGCTTGCTGGAAACAATGGGCTGAAATTGCAGTCGCAATGATGTCAACACCAAAAAGGAAAAGAAACCCACCAAAGTAATGTGGCAGGTGAAGCACAGCATTTCTCTTGACTTACTGCTCAGCACTTCATGTGAGTTTTAGGTCTTTCTGCCTTACTGAAAGTCAAATTTCAGTCTTGAAGCATTGCTTCAGCATGAAAAGTAGAAGTGCATCACATAGCGCAAGCTGCTTAGACTTACAATTTTATTCAAACACCATATATATTTTGGCCACAGCTCTTTGCTGAATTCAGCATGGATTCAGGCTTCGTCAGCCTGAAACTGCATTTTTCAGTGCATGAAATATTGATCGCACTTTTTTACCTGGCTCTAGCCATGATATCGTGTGAACAACTTCTCCACGATAACTTCGTAGCTAGGGCACATCTGTTCTTTGGGATTTGAGCAGCTCTGAGACAGGTCACCTCTAGTTCCAAAAGTGACAGTCATTTGCACGTGGTGAGTGTATTTCTTCCTCAACCACACAGGACTTTTGCTTCTTTCAAAGTATGTCTTTTGTAGCAGATTTTCATGCAGATTTTTATGGAAGAACTTATTACTACGTTGTTTTCTATCGATGCGGAGAAATCTTTCATGCAATTTGCATCCCATTAACAGCTTCATAAGAGACAATCCTGGTTCTAATGGCTCTGCACAATAAGCCAATAAAGCCAAATATGGAAGGGATTATGGAGTGTGTTGCTGTTACACCCGCAAAATGGCTCGTGCATTCAAAAGAGAGGCATCGACTCCTCTGACACCTAAAGTTAGTCCTAAGAGTTACTACTGGTGATATTTTCCAGCAATGCTTTGACTGTCTTTCCTCTCCTGTTGGTTGCCCTCTCCATTTTCATGCGCTGGCAGCAGAAACTGAAGAGGAGCCCCAGCCTGCAGGGACCTCTGCCTGGCGGGTGGGCATCCCACGTCCCACACAGCCAGCGAGGTGGAAGGCGCTGCCAAATTCCAGCACTACAACAAAGCAGGTGCTGTTACATCATTTCTATAGCACTGGAAGAACAACAAAGGCTGCCCTGGGGCAGGTATAGGCACTACCCATTGTCCCTGCCACCAACACCTTCCTGCAGGCATATTTACACCCTATGCTTTCCCTGTAGGAAAGGCCAGGTGTCTGCGCTGAGCCTTTCTGATCTGCTGCCCATCTTTGATGCTGACGGTGCGGTGCAGCGTAGGCTGGTGGGCAGACACACCAGCTATGGAGAATGGATAACTCTCTCCCCTCCCTGTGTCAGTGTCAGGCTTTCAATCCTTAGCCTCAGGGGTTTCTTATGGAGTTTCATAAACAGGGGATTGGAAATGAAGGGCAGAGGCCAGAAGCTGGGCTGCCAGAGACCCAACGGCTCTGCAGAGGGATGCCCGTGTGGGGAAACAGCACTGAGCAGCAGGAAGGTTTCTGCTTCTGGCCTTCAGGAAGCACGTCTGTATGCTGCTTCTCACCAGGGTTAGAAATCTCCTGCTGTGAGGGATGATGTTGGCGGAGGAACAAGGCCGGTGGGAAGCTGGCTCGGAGGAGGAAAAGGGGAGTGTGGTGGGAGAGGGAAAAGCAGCAGTCCAGAGCATGGTGGGACCTGCCTACAGCTGACTTTTCCCTCCCTCCACCAGATCCTTCCTTGTCTGCTCCTGCTTCATCTGAGAACAGCAGTCATGGGTCAGCTCAGCCATCTGGCTCCCTCGTGCCCTCTCCTTTCCTGCAGGATGCAGCCTGAAGTTCTCATACAAATTCAAGTAATTGTCCAGGCTCCTGGGAAATACATGAAAGGGCACTCTCTTGAACTGTGGCAATGCCCAGACCACATTCCCTCCCGGCGCACATGTAATGCTCTGCGTGTTGTTAACTAGCTCAAGGCTTTCACATGCTGGGTTGCCTAATAGAGAGAGTTTCTTCCGTCTGCAACAAACAGCACTCAAAAAAGTTTTTTACCTTCTTTGGTCACGTTCGTACATGCTCTTCTTCTCTTTCAATTGCTCAGCCATTATGGGGCCTCAGCATATTTTGTTTGCATACTGTGGCCTGCATTTTCAGCTTCACGGTTATCAATGTTGCCTTTATGCCTCCGTTTGATTTAGAGGTGGCTCCTAAATGCAACACGCCGGTGAAGCCAACCACACAAACAGCTGCTGAGCAGGCAGTGGGAGGCGTTCAGAAACTCAGAGATGATGAGCTGGACATAGTCCCACAGGAGCCTGGTGTAAACTTCCCCAGTACAGGGGTCCCCTGTCCACTGCCCCCGTCCGGCTGGTGATGCTGCCCTTGGGTGCTAGCCACCCCCTGCTCCTCAGCGCGGCAGGTTGGGGTGCTCAGGCACACAACTGTAGTGGGCTCATCCTCTTGGGCTGCTGCAGATGAAGCAAATCTGCTGTTACCAGGTCATGGCCAGTGCTGGCACTGCAAGACTCGGGGCGCACATGTTTCGGTGTGCCAGAGCTGGGGGGGGGGGCTCCAAGGGCTCACACAGACCCATGCAGTATGCATGACCTGCCTGGTCTTCTGTGTGTGTGCGCTGCGTGGGAAGTTGGAGGCCTCACAGCCCTTTCTGGTAGTGGGAAATCAACGAGCAGCATTTAAACCTTCCTCTGCACATATCCATGTGCGCACACACACCTGTGAAAGGCTTTTTTTTCCAGTCAAAATTGAGCACTGACACCTTTTTTCTGTGGCAGCACTTTCAGAGTCATGGCATAGTCACACAAGGCCTGTTTTCCTTTAATGTCATTAAGCTGCTGCTGTTGTTGCTACCAGCCTTTGAGACAGCAGCACCACGAGCAGATGACCTGAGGTGTTTTCCATTTGTTGGAAAGCACTGAACAGGCATCCTTCCCCTTCCTGAGACCCGCAGGGTGTGCTGTCTGGGCTTGGCAGTGGCAGGGGCTGGATCTCAATTTCAGATCTGCATTAGGGGCTGAGTTGGCCCAGCTGTGATGGCTTCTGATTCATGGTCTGATGTCTTTCAACCTCATGTCTCCATATGGCATGGCTTTGAGATGAACGCATGCCCCTCATGGGTGCACTGCTGGCTGCCCTGGGGCAGGCCCAGGCTTGGGAGGGTGCTTGGCTGTGGACCAGCCCGAGGAGATGGTCTCAGTCACCTCCCAGGGTGTAGGATATCTGGGAACCACATCTGCTCCCCTCAAAATGCAATTTTCATTGCCACAGGATTTCGCACTAACCCAAGCTTTTGTGCTTCTTAAATTTCTAGCATCTGTAGGGTGTAATATCAAACACTAAAAAAGACAGTTCAGCCAGCTTCAATATGTCCCTCCCTTGTTTTCTTTTCCCTTTATCTCAGACTTCAAATTTTCCTTTCCTCTAGACTGTATATCTCTTTTACCCTTTATGTTTTTCTTCTACAACTCTATTATGGTGATGCCTAGCAAAGAGCAGGACCCTATTAGGCACAGCCAACAGAAATTATCTTCAAACAGCCGGACTATAAAGTGCCTTTTAAAAAAGTTTCTACTTTTAGTTACTTCTTTCAGCACTTTTTCCTCCATCCTTTTTCTGGGTATCTGCTTCCTTCCTTCCTTCCTTCCTTCCTTCCTTCCTTCCTTCCTTCCTTCCTTCCTTCCTTCCTTCCTTCCATCTTCTTTTATTTCCCTATCCTTTCTCCTGATCTCTGGAGCTTTTTGCCCCTTGTCTTCCCCCTCATCCCTCGTTCCTGGCTTCTGTTTCCTTAATTTTCCACTTTCTATCTCCCCAGTACCCTCTAAAACCATCTCTTATCTGTTGGCTTCTGTGTCAGACCTTTCCGCCCCCTTGCTGGCTCCGCTGTCCTGGAAAGGTTTTGGTGGAGCAGCCAGTGAGTTGAAAGGCTGGCTGGTCTTGCTCTCCAATGGGAGACAGAGATGCCTGAGCCGGGCTGCAATGCAGCAAGCAACCCATACGTGGAGTGCAGGCACCCACACGGCTGTATGGTGGCCCCGCTGTGCTCGACAGGGTTAGCCACCTTGAATGCCAAGCCAGTAGGCACAGAGCCAGCATTCATCCTTAGAAGCCCTTCCAGTGCTGGGCCAGCATCCATGGATTTTGCCTTCATCAACACGTCTTTGAGGGTTGCTCTTGGTAAAGAATATTTCAACAAAATCATTATTTTCATTACAGTTAGCACACAGTTTTCCAAACACTCAGTACTGTTTGGATTTATGCTTCAGACCACAACACTTACAAGTCAAATGTTGTGCTCCTCGGTATAACTTCCTCTAGCTATGGTTTTATTTCTGTGGGGGCTTCTGCTAATCCTCTCTAACATTTTTCACTGTGGCATTGCAATGCCTGTGCTGGCACTGAAGGCTTTTACATTTACTGCCTGCAATTAGGGCTGACATGCGCACGTAGACAGGATCAGAGCTTTTGGGGTGGCTTTCTTGGGGGTTTTCAGGCAGATGGTGCAGCTTTTATTACTTAGGACATTGGTTGTGTGCAGATGCCTTCAGGCTTTGGGGAACAAAGAGCTGCGGGACTGCTTTTGAGTAAAAGACAAGCTGACGGGCCCAAATATACAGCTGTGGCCTTGGCAGGTTACATTTCTGTTTGCAGTGTCACTTCCTATCACGCTCGCAACGGAGGTAACTGTTTGCACTGTCATAACATTTCTCCTGCTGCAGCTTCCTGGCTGGGGATGCCGCAGCAGTTACTGCAGGGCCTATCGCCCCGCTCCCCAGGCGCTTGTGAGAGGCTGACCCACAGATGTTCCCCATCCACTCGCCAGGCCCTGGTGTGCTCTGGGAGCTGGTTCCCCATGGGCTACCCTGGCTTTCCTGCCCAAGCCCTTCACAGCACGTGGCATGGTGCCCAAGGGACCACCACCTCCAGCGGTGGCCGTCACCACACTAGCTTGGGACAGGCCGACAAACAGGTCCCTCTGGCACAGGTTCAAAGCCAGCTTTTTCTGTGAAGCCCTGAAAATGTATGAGTGCTAACAGAAATGATAGTTGTCAGTAAAATCACAAGCCATGCCTTGCTTTAGATTTCAAATGAAGCTGTGAGGAACGAGTACAGAGATGTGGCTGGATGATGGTGCCTCTGAAGATGGTGGAAATTTTGTCCCTTTTTGCAAGAAGAGCAAGGCTCCTTGATGCTAGTCAGCCACAGGTTGTTCTCTGATATATTGCCGAAAATTCACAGAGGGAATAATTGGCACAACTGATTTGTTTTATTAATACTGAAAAGAAAAATCAAGCATTTCCTTTGTGCAATATGCAACGTTCTGCTCACCTGTGTGATCTGTAGCTCGTGTCCATCTGTGTCATCTCTGCAGCTGTTTCCCTGCTTTGTCATTTCCATCATAATACTTTCAGAATTTGGTGTTGCGTGTTTTTCTTGCAAGATCATCTCAGGCAGGCCCAGTTTTAAATATTTGTCCTCTGGCCTCACAATTGCCTGTGAGATTTCCCCAGCCATGATAGTTTCTAGTGGTTGCTTTTCTTGGGTTTTTAAGTCCTTTTTGGGAGACGAAGTAGGAGAACTGGAAGGAAAGGTGAAAGGTCCCTTGTGTGTGGTTACAGACAAGTGTCACTCACAACACACAGTGACCAGATCAACTCTCACCTTGGTATGCATCAGCTCCAAGCTGCAACTCGCACCCACCTCCGCCTCCACAAACACAGAGGTGCAGAGGGGATTCCAGTCGCCATTTAAGAAATTTGGTCCTAATTTTCTTCTGGGAATCAGCCCTAAGAGAGGTTCCTTGCCCATTCACGCACATGCTTCTCATCCATGTCCTTGCATACCTGCTGATCCAGCCGCCCGACTGCTCACTGCCAGCCTGGTCCCCGACTGACACAAGCAAACACAGCCCCAAGGAGGGATGAGCCCACTTGTGTTAGCACAGGAATACACCTCTCACACCTAATTTCCACTTACTAGCCATAGAATTAACAAGAACCCGACAAATGGTAAAACAAATGAACACACCTGAGCCTCCGTGTTTTACACAATGCACGATACCATCCAAGGCATAAATACAAGGCGTCAAGCCTGCAGCATTTATTTTAAAACATGGTGTGCTTTTACCTGTGCCACAAGCCCCCCTTCTTAGATAACCTTCAGGCATTTAAGGTTAAGAGGAATTATTTTGGCCACCTATTCTGCCATAACAGTAGGAGGCTTGGCCATGAGAAAAGATAAATTAATTAACCCGGTGAAGGGATAAAGAAAATGTCTCTGGATGAGAGGTAGGATTCAAATGAGATTGCTGATGACTACCAGAGCCACTGCTTTGCATTTGATTTCAGATGAGCGGGAGTTTTCCTTTCCTGCATCGAGTGCTAGGCTGCAAAGCAGCCAGGCAAATGTCTAACAGAGATTTTGTAAGATGATGTGTGGAAGTCTAAGGTGGCAAACAGACAGCCCTGGGAACAGACTAAGACTAGACAGGAAGAGGATAAAGAGCAGAGGTGGCTACAAAACTGCATGATCTAAAACCCTGGAGGACTTTAAGGGGAGGGCTGACATGAACTGGAAGACAACACGGCTGCATTTCTAGAAACCTAAGGGAAAGCAGGGAACTGTCAGTGTTGGGGATAGTACAGCCAAAAGAGGCATTCGAGGCAAGGATTTCTACTAAAGGCAGTAAACAGGCAGCATTTGCCACACCAGGACAGATCCTACAGGCGATTAGAGGGGCGGTTACCATCAAGGCAGAAGAGGAGAAACAGTGGGTATGAGGATATTTATTCAGAGCCATGGTGTTGCTCACTAAGCTGCAAGAGGAAACCCGTAGCAGCAGATTCCCAAAGGCTTGCAAAAAGATGCCACTTTTGTTGGTGGGACAACACCAAGCTAATTCTGACATCACCTCACTGCATTAAGCTGTCTCAATTCATGCTGTTTTTATGTCTTCCTGTGGCCCTCTTTTTTCTAGCCAAAGATATTTCATTAGCTAAAGATACAATCACTCTGTTTGGTTCAGTTGTCCTCACTCAGACATGGCCTCCAGAGTTAGAGGTGTTCAGATGCAGGCTGTGAGTTGAATCCCAAAGCTTATCCAGTCTTGAGAATTGTTAGAGGTGGGGCTGGCAGGATCACTGACTAGCCCAGCTGCTCCTCCCTGAACCCCAGGTGGGATCAACTGACTAATACTTTTTGTATTAGTGCTCAAAAACCTCTGATGCTGGGTATTCTTCAACTCTGGGCAACCGACTGGCACTTACCCGTCCTTGCTCTTGCAAGGCTTTTTAGCATAGCTCCTTTGCTCTAATTTAAGACTATAATTCTAGAATCCCAAAATGGACTTAGAAATAAGATTATTCCCTTCCTGGTTTATATATTAGATGACAACTAGCATGTCTCCATAGAATAATAGAATCACAGAACTGTTTGAGTTGGAAGGGACCTTTAAAGGACATCTAGTCCAACCCCCTGGCAAGGAGCAGGGACATCTCCAACCAGATCAACTTGCTCAGAGCCCCATCCAGCCTGGCTTCGAATGTTTCCAGGGATGGGGCACTCGACCTCACACTTTGCTACAGATGATCTTATCAATACAGTTTTTCACTTTTATATTATTAATTCTTCCCCACTTGACAGCTTTTCTGGACCATTGCCATTGTTCTCCTCTGCATTTTCTGCAATCAGCTTAGTGAACTGCAGTAGCCAAAACTGCAGAGATGACACTTCAGATGAAGCCTTGACAGCATAGTCAACAGGGGAAGAACGGTTTCCTGTTTGCCACAGACTGCACTTCTTTTTGTACACCTCATTAGAGCACTTTCATTTTTTACTGCAGCATGACCATGCTCATTCATGGTGAGCTGTCATCCCTAGATGTTATTCTGCAGAACTGCTGATCTGCTGGTTGTTCCCCAGTTGGTCTTGTAGTCCTTGATGACGGCTACACAAACGCAGAGCTCTGCTTTTTCCCTACTGAATGGTGCTTCTCTTCCCATCCTTCTCCCCCTTTTGTCAAGACTGTTTTGCATTCTCCTCCTGCTCTCCAAAGCGCTTGTTCTTCATGGTGTCCTGTGCTAATTTAATAAGTGTTCTCTACTCTTGTTTTTTTTTTTTTTCCTCAAAGATATTAATGAAAATACTGTACACTGCCAGACATAAAACAGATGGCTTCAGACTTCATTTGATACGTACTGCCAGTTTGACAGTGAAGCATTTATAACTGCTCTTAGTCTGGTTTTCCGACCAGCTGTACGCTCCTCTAATAGCAGTTTCTTCTAAGCTGTGCTTCTTTACTTGGTTTATGAAAGTGTCAGGTGAGACGATGGCAAAAGCCTTATTAAAATCAAGATCTAAGACCTACTGTTGAAGGAAATTAGATTGATTTGATGTGATTTGTTCTTGTCAAATCAGTGCTTGCTGTTCCTCATCTGCTTGTTGTCTTCTAGGCACTGGAAAATAGTTTATTCAATTACAACTTTCAGTGCTTTTTCCAGGAATTGAAATTAATCTGCCTGGTCTCTGATTCTTGGCTCCTCCTGTTGTCCCCCCCTTTCACGGTGGGTGCTGGTTTTGCCTTTTCCAGTGTGCAGAAACACATCCCCCCCTCTCCCTGCCTTCTGTGCTAATGGTGCCAAGTGGGCTTCAGCTGCTCTCCCCAGTATGGGAGAAGGCTTTTAGGGCTTGTCAGCTGGAATGTATCTGTCTTATTTAGACACTGTCTGACCTCCTCACTCTCTCTTGCAGCCGGTATGCTTACCCTCAGACTATTTATACTGGTTGTGTTAAACAGGGCACCTCTGAGGAAAGACCGAAGGAAAAAAAAAGTATCAAACACTTTTGCATGTCTGGCATCATCACTCAGTATCTCCTTCTCCCCGTAAAACCCATCTCTTTCTTTGGCCCTCCTGTTGCTTCTAGCGCATACGCCTCACGCCCACTGCTTGTTGCATCACTTACATCCTTTTCATGTTTTTCCCCCATGCTTATGCTGTTCTTTTATACTTAGTAACATGACCTAGTTCCACTTTCTGTGCGCTTCCTCTGCACTTCTGAAGCTGATGAAGAGTTTGTGATTTAGCCAGTTGATACCTTGCTAGCTTCCCTTAGTACTTGTGCTGGGTTGCCCCCATACTGAGCAGCTCACAAGTGGCTCTGTACTACATCTTTTGTGACTGTGCCTTTCATACAGCTTCCTTAGAGCACTGCCAGCTCTCCAAACATCCTTTCTGCCTTGGATTTGTTCCTCTGGGCTTGTGTGTACTAACACTGTGAATTAGCTAAAGTCTATCTCCTCAAATTCCACTGTTTTGTCTTTGGTTGTTTTTTTTTTTCCCCTGCCTCCTTTTCTAGAAATCATGATTGCTACCACTTCAAGGTCACTCTCACCCCAGTTGCTTTCCACCTTCACCTGCAGTATCAGTTCCCCTGTATTAGTCAGAATAAAAATTTGCAGAGTAACTAGCTAGGCAGAAGCTAGAGACGGCAGCTGCAGTCAGTTCAGTGGAGGGCACAGAGAGTACCAGAATAGAGATGGATAGAGAAATCCCTGCATATTTAGTGCTTAGTTGTGTCAGGAAAAATTAGTATTACCTCTCACAATTATCTGCCCCTGCCTATGAACTTGTCATTATTTTCCAAATGATGTGGCTAATAGTGGGGGAAATACTTGTGTTATTTGTATAAAACGTGAACAGTGCAAGTGTGTTATTAAAATACTTGTCAGTTCTGTCTGTCTGTCTCAGGACTTTTTCATGGTCTTTGTACAAAGAGAGAGCTTAGACTTTACAAACATTTTGAAATTCCATGTGTAGGAGGCATATAGTTAGAGTCTTCTTTATTCAATTATGCATTGACACTAAAGTGTGTTTTTACACAGGGAGACTCAGCAGAGCTGTTTTGTTGTCACTGCAGCATCGAGGAATCTTCATGATGAGCCAGAGCCTCCAGCTCCTCAATTGTCAACCAAGATGCATCTGGCCTTCACAACCAGATGAATCTTTTCCAGCCAGCTGTTTCCAGTGCACAGTGTGCACTCTTCCTGGTAATGTCTCACTCTAGCTGCATTAGTACTAGAAGAGCTTTCTTGTGCAAAACTCCAGGTCAAAACCCATCCATTTGGGATCTGCTTGTCCTCTCTTCTTTGCTGCCATCCCACCCGAGATGATCCTCTTCCAGTCTGGAGCTGTCTCCAAGCACCTGCCCCTCTGTTGTTCTGGAAAAGCAGAGGGCAAATTGGATTTTAGCTGTCATCTGTGGCTCTGGCATATTCCTACAGATGTCCCTTTAGGTACTGAGATTTTTACCTGTGAATATTGTTGGCAGGGTGGCCGGTAACTCTGCTGCAAGTTATTTTAATAACATTATTGATTTAGTTACTTCACTGTAGTTTTGCATCACTACATCAAGTCTTGGCATTAGGGTAAAGCAGCAGCTAATTAATTCAGTATAAATTATATTTCTTTATGGGGCACTCGGAATCAAATGGAGCTCCCGAAGCTCCCAGGGATGTCTGCCTGGAGTGGTTTCTAAAGGAGCTGTTGACTTTATTTTAACACTCCTAAAAACCATAAGAGTACAACTTCATAACTGACTCCTCTCATGATGTAATTGTATAAAAAGAAAACACTCTTCTGCTGTTATAGAAAAGCCATGATGATATATCGATAGTGATGTCCTTGCAGGCAGTCTGATTTCTGTTCTTTATCTAGCAATTGTTGATGTGATGCGTCCTCCAATGGTTGCTCTTTGAGAAGAAGCTCCTTGGGGAAGTGCAGAGACCTTCAGACCTCAAGGAGACTAAACTAATCACAAGTGGTTGACTGGGTGAGCCATGCCACGTGCTCCTACTCAGATGGGTCTCAGAATGCCAATTTTTCATTGAAAAGAAAAAACAAATTTATGAAATGCCGTCAAAGTGCATCCTTCTTTTATGGTTTAATTCAGAATCGATTGTCATCAGTTGGAGAACGCTCCTGGTCATGCTCTCGGACTTTGGATCAGACTTTACAATGCTTTAAAATGCTGTGAACACAAAGGTGGGAAGATTTGAAAGGCTTCCCCATAAAGACATGGATGGGTAATGTATTTATTTTCAAAACGCATACCTAGAGGCTTAGACAACTGGCATATTTACATTAACCAAATGGTTTTCTGGTTAAAAGACATCACACTGCTGGCAAGCAGAGAACCCCCTGAACCTATAGCTCATCTTCCCTGAAATAAAACCAAAAGCAGCAGTGCCAGCTCATCATTTCAAGCTTCCTAAAACAAAACATCTATTAAAAGTAACTCACCTCAGGCAAAAGCATGCTGTAACAGATAGGCTTTCCACTGCTCCTCTGAAAACACCCAGTTGCCCCAAACACTGCACCTAGCCCCCACTGCTCAGATCTGCTGCTGACTTTGCCGAGAGAGAACTGAAAGCCACATGTCAGTCCCGGGACTCAGCACACTATTAGCGCTTTTGCAGAAGTAGCTAGAAGGATATTTGCCCTAACTCTTCCTTACTGATTTTCTATTCCAGTAATTCAGTTCTTGTCCATGCTGAAGAATTAGTTCACCAAAGAGCTCACCTTGTAGGAAACCGAAGCATACTGAAGAGAAAATAATTCCTAGTTAATAAATATATAAACAAACAAACAAACAATTCTTGCTCCTCAGTAATGTGTGAAACGAGTTCCAAATTTACATTTAAAACCTTTCAAAACAAAACCATGCAGGGGAGGCCTGACTTTGCTAATACTGTTTAGAACGAAAAGCCGACATGGAAAAACCTAACTGAAAATGCATTTGAAAATGTTTTCTTAAAAATAAGAATCATAAAAGCAAACTGGAATATAACCCTAATTTTGCAATGGTACTTTGCAAATTGTCGTGATTTTGGAAGGATGCAGAGTGCATGCTAAGATCAGCTGCCTGCATAGACTATTTTATAATAAATGGCATTGCATTTTTCATCCCCAGCACAATCTGCAAGCATACAGTACTTTTATTTATTACCAGAGTGTTCAGCAGCAATGAGAGCTGAACTGAGGAAGGAAACAGCTTCAAGAGCATGGCAAGAATCCCGTAAAGTTCAGGGAGTCAAATGGGGAAAGGTACTTTAAAAGTACAGGTGGTTGGTGTAAATTATTGAACATTTCAAATATTTTCCCTTGGCAATTTTAATCACACTGTGAAATCAGTCACTTGCACTTTCGTGAAACACTTGATTTATCGGAAGCTTTATGCTATTAGCTGCAGCTCAGGAGCCAGCCCTGCACTCAGCGCTGTGGGCAGGGCATGCCAGGCCCAGGAGCATGCCGAGGCTGGCTCAGAGCCACCACTGCCAAACACCCACCGCCATAAAATTGGCTGTGATCATCAAAAATGGGATGCTGATGCCCAGCAGCATTGAAGTTGACTCATGAATCCTATGCGGACACCAGAGAGCATCCTTAAAGCCACCCCTGCCTCCAAGCGGGATACACTGACCTGCAGAGGGCTGAAAGCTGTGAGTTGGTGGTTGGGTCTCCTTTGCTTTGTGTGGGAAATGAGCTGAGCATGTCTCAGCGTGAAACATCTCTGATTCTCTTCAGAGATGCCTGCTGGGGGCTAGCCACCTCCTGGGTGAGCTGCTCCAAGACCAGAGCCATGGAGGTTCTCCCCCAGTCTCCAAGAGCATGTGGACTGTGGGGAGATGGCCTGGGAATTAAGCTGGTTTTGAAGTATCCCAGGAAAATTGTGCCTACGGGGAGCTGGAAAGGCATGTTGGTGTGGTTTGTGCAAGATGGGTACTGTCAGACACATAATGGTGCTTCACACATTTGGTCACATTTCCCTCCACACTGATTCCATCTCTTGCTGTTCTTCAAACACTGACTTCTTTTTCCACTATATTTGGATATTTCTCTTGTCTTTGTTGTCTAAGAATAATTCATTTATTTTGGATGATATCTTCTTACCAAAAGAATCTCTTCTTATCAAAAGAAAAGTTGTTGGCTCAATTCTTCTATGGCTAGCAAATGTTGTCTAATCTCACCCACAGCACATCACAGTGAACGTGAAGGTGATTTAGACAAACAAGGGTTAGGACAAGCAGGTGATATTTCAGTGTGTTTAATGCATGAACATACCTCATGCCCAACAAACGACTGGACCTCATTTCTGGTAAGCAAGCTTTTAATAAACAAGTTCTGGCTGCAGGGACGTTGTGCAAAGGTCTTTGTAAGGAATTTGGGCAGACTGACACCATCTCTCTGGCTGTACAGCACTTTGCACAATGGGCTGTTGGATGTGATAGCAAAGGATGACAAGGTTTCATGTCTGCCTAAAAGCAAGGGAGGGCTGGATCTCTGTTCTACCTGGGTGACCTTGCTGCTGCCAGCTGCCATAGCTGATGGCAAAATTTTCCTCATCCATTTATTTTCTTTTCTTTCCTTTTAATTGACTTAGTAGGACTTCCAGAAACTAAGGGCCAGATCTTTTGCTGGGAGTTTCGTCTTTGGCATTAATGAAGTAGGATCTCGTCTTGTTCAGTATTTGAACCACTCCGGCTGCCTGAATGTTAATTCACCTATTAACGGGTTTGTGGCAGGCATAAGCACAGTGGGCTTGCTGGGGCAGCTTTTTGCCTTTTTCCTGGAACAGATTTGGCAGATCCATAGACTGAAGGATTTCCCCTTTTCCCTGTCATCATCCTCTGCACAGGGAAATCCTTCCATTCCCTTGGACTGCCCAGCGAGGTCCACGTGCTCCTTTCAAGCCCCCAAGGGACAGGGATGACAGTAAGGTGATAAAAAAGGAAGCACAGCTGGGCACACCTCTCGCTCAATCTACCTCCTCCCCGCACACCAAATTCCCCTCGTTGACAGTTAGTGCAATGTACCATAACATCAAGACTGTCCTGGACACCGTTAAAAATGCAGCCGATGCCCAGCCAGCCCGAGGAGCAGGGAATGAGCTGTTCCTTTGCAGCCCACTTCCTCCCGGCCCTAGCACGTGTTGTGCAGAAGATGCTCTCCCACGCCGCAGTTGTGAGAGCTCAAAGCTGCATTTATTTTTTTTTTTAATCTTAGCAATGTAGCTGCAGACTTAAAACGTAACAGATATTTAGAAACTGTATGACTTTCCCTAACTGTCTGCAACAGTTTCAAGATAAGTCATTCTAAAAAGCACTACTTTAAACCAAGACTGCTTTAAACCAGACCTTTGTACTTCTTGTTTTTGCTTTTATCTTGGCACAGATGCTTACCCTCTCTCTAGCTCCTTTGTAGAGTTCATTATGCAAAGGCAGAGAAGCTACACTAACGTTGTAATTTTGTTTGGCAAGGTGAGCCACAAAACATATGCTGTGTCATGCCTTTTTATTACTGTGCAAGAACTGCCAGAGCAGCCTAAAGGAGGAATCAAGGACATGATCGTTGCAAGGAAAAGAGGAAACAGTCCAATTTTACAACACTCAGGCTTGTAACCACTTGTGGTAGAACGTTTCAGAACTGGTTTAATTTTAAATTATTTTCTCACCAACCGACAGCGGCTTTGAAGCGACTTGTGTTTAATACCACCACTTTCTGATCCTTGTTGAGCCATTTTTTTTGGTGCCCTGGCAACCAAAGCCCTACCTGTGCCACGGGTACTGCACGGGCAGGGGCTGCCCCGTCGTCTCCCTGCGTGGCAGAGGTAAAGTCAGCCTGAGCTGAAAGAGAAAGCCTCCTTGGGCAGGCACTGACGTTGCTTTACCACTACGTGGAGGGCAGTGTGTTGCACCTTATTCTGCTCATGCTCCAAGAGCAAAACCTGCACTTCTCAGTCTAGACAACCTGTAATCAGGCGAGGGAAGAGCAGGCGAAGGGAACAATTAATGGGTGTGATCTCAGCCTCCCGCGGCCTGCCCTAAAAAACTCAGAGGACTGGCTTTCTGCGTGGGCATCCGTGGGAGCAGAGATGAGCCTCCCCAGACCCACACCTCCTCTGGGGCTGCCCAGAGGAGGCACCTGCTGCTGTGGGTGCCCCACTTGTGCTCCCTCCCCATGCTGTGCTTTCATCTGAAGGGGATCAAGGAAATGATTTGGCTTAAAAATAACCCAAAAGATAAATTATTTTTAGCTTGGTCGCAGACATAAGCTGCCGCGCAGCCCCACAGAAGTTGTGGGCACGAACGAGAGGCTTGAGAGGGGCAGAAGAAAGGCGGTTTTTGCTATATAACAAAATGCCCCGTTGCAACATCTCCAGGGTGCTTTGGTTGCAACGTCTCCGAGGCCGCCTGAAACTTCAGAAATGGCTTGAGAGGAGCAGCTGTGTGGAAGGAAGCCTGGGGTCCCCAGGGGGAGCAAACCCCAGGTGGCATGGCTGGTGGCTGCCCGCCCCACAGCTGCTGCCCGCACCCTGCTGAGGGCAGGCAGGACTGGTGGGAAGGAAGAAGGGGCTGTGAGGTGGCAGCGAAGGGCACAACTCCTTCTACTGCTTGTTCCCAGGTTTGGCAAACATTTGGAGGGAGGAGGGAGGAGAAGAGGAAGGGATATTCATCTCATAGTGTAAAAAAAAAAGAGGTAATGAAAGTGTGATGATGCCAGTCACTTGCTGCATGCTGCAGAAACACAGGAGCAGCATCACCCTTTTGGTTAAAGCCAGGGTGTCTGTTGTGTTGTGTGGAGTGGTGACCACCCCAGTATCCAGCCCTTCTGTGCCTCCAGTGACTGCTCTTTGGCACAGGCTGGGGGGATCACTGGAGAGAGATGCAATGGGGGACATCTCTGGAGGTTGTTACTGATCATAGAATCATAGAATGGTTTGAGTTGGAAGGGACCTTAAAGATCACCTAGCTCCAACCCCCCTGCCCTGTGCAGGGACACCTTCCACTAGACGAGGTTGCTCAAAGCTCCATCCAACCTGGCCTTGAACACTTCCAGGGATGGGGCATCCACAACTTCTCTGGGCAACGTGTTCCTGTGCCTCACCACCCTCACAGTAAAGAATTTCTTCCTTATATCTACTCGAAATCTACCTTCTTCCAGTTTAAAGCCATTACCCCTTGTCCTATCACTACGTGCCTTTCTAAAAAAGCCTCTCTGCAGCTTTCCTGTAGGCCCCCTTTAGGTACTGGAAGGCTGCTATAAGGTCTCCCTGAAGCCTTCTCTTTGTCGGGATGAACAGCCCCAACTCTCATCACAGGCTGTCTCGGCACAAAGAGGCTGTGAGCTGGGAAAACACCCAAAAAGGAGAACTAGAAATGTTTCCCTCTCCAGTCAGTTTGCTCACCATTTGCATTTTCATATCTTCCCTGTTCCAAGTAAATGCGCTTTCTGTATGTCAGACTTCAAAGAAGTGATAACAAACTTGGGACGAATGCATGTGGGAAAGGGACAAGGGAAGAACACCTTGAGAAATGCCCCAGCCTCAGTCTGCTCCCACGGCCCTCAGGACCAGCCCTCCACGTAGGCACGGGCCAGGAAGGCAGGGGCTGGTTAGAGATAATGGTGCCTGTAAAGCGCAGAGACACGGGGAGCGATGGAGAAGATTGCAAGTTGGGGCTCTGAGAGGGAGAGCACGGCAACATCTGGGAGAGAGAGGCAGGTTTCCTCAAAGACACAAACTAAACCTCACTGTCCCCCTCGGTGTTGCTTTCAGCCCCATGTACGACAGGTATCGGAAGCAAGGTGGCGGCACTAAACACACCCTTTCAAAGGGCAAAACGCAGAAGAAACTTTCCAGCTATCACCTTCTCGTAAGGCAGCCGACAGCCCTGCGGGGCAGCACTGCGGGCAGGAGATGGGCCACGTGGAACACCCACTCTCCACGCCTTTGCTCTGGCAGCCATCATGGTCCCCGTGGATTTTGGAAAAAAGCGACCACTGCGGAAATCTGCCACTTAAATTTAATATCCTGTTGTCTGTGACGATGCAGTCCTTTTGGGAAACTCAGTCCTGGTGGTTAAAAATAAAGCAGTAGTGTGGAAACAGTGAGACAAACAGCTCTGCCCCCACACATTCACGCCTGGAGACCTCAACGTCCCGTCGCACTCAGCCCAGATCAGCTCCATTCCTCACAGGAAAGCTGCGTTGGAAACCACTCGTAAGCGTGTCCCAGCAGAACAGCAACATCCACACCTGCGGTTGATGTGGAGTTACAGTGACATGAAACTTTCCTATGGCTGAACCAGGCTATTTTAAATTCGAGGCAGGCATAAGACATGAGACAGTACACGTTGTTCATTTAGGGAAACTCCTTTATTAATATTCAAGCCTCGGGACTGGCCTAAGGCAGAGAGTTTTTTGGAGCACGCAACACATGAAATGCAGACTCGCCTTTAACACCTGAAACATCGATGCACCTAAAATCATTGGTGCACCTAAAATCAGGCCTTCACAGGAACCCCATTTCCTCTGAGCACCAACAGACTTACCTTGTATGGGTGGAAATCTTCTTGCTCTCCAGTCATCAAAGGCGAATCTCTCAGAGACAAAGGAAAAGCAAAACCTCAAGAAGCTGCAAGACATACAGGGCTTATTTTTTGCCATCTAAACAGCTATTGGAACCAACTCAGTGGTATGAAAAAGTGTCTTTCCATTGTACTTTTGCCCTGGAAACACAGTTCAAAGGATTTAGAGGATACGTGGGTCTCCAGGCCATCCTGTGAGTAATTCATATGGGGTTGGACATTGAAGTGACACATGCCCACCATGGTTTGCATTGCTCCAGAGAATGTGCTGCAAGAGAGGTTGGCTGTTAGCCTTGCAGGGCTTGTGCTGAAGCAGGTTGATGCAAAAAGCAGCTCACAGGCTGTGCAGCGTGTGCCCGGGCGACGCGGGCAGGGCAGAGCAGGCAGCTGGGGCAGGAGCTGCATCCTCCACACGCCAAGTTGTCTCTGGCTGTGAGTCACAGCCCTGACTCATGAGTTGGTGTGGTGGATCAAGCTGTCATTTGAAGATGTTGCTGCCTCAATCTGTCCAAGCTGCTCCTCTCCTGGAGGTGGCAGGAGCGAACACATACTCTGTCATCTGAAATATTCAGCCAGACGTGCTGGTTCAAACCCCAGGTGAGGGTAGGTCAGGGTGAGTATGCAGGCAAGCACACACCTTGCAGCAATAAACCTGGAGGAGGAGGTTTCCACACCGACTTGGTGGCTGGAAGATGCCTGCCACTCCCATCTGCCAGCTCCTGCCATGGCTCTCTCACCTGCTCCTGCCCAAAGCCCTCACCTGGCCCCAGGCCCCCCCAGGGAAGGTCTCTCTGCTCACCCCACACACCATGGGGTTCCTCCAGCACCTAAGACCAGGACAGGCATTTGCCAAAGGAACATGTCAGCGCCCTACGGCTCTTGAGCACCATTTCTCTTGGCATTTGCATTGCCCTGGAAAATTAGTTATATTGGGGCTAAAGAGCTAGGAACACTTGCACTGACATATATTTAACTGAAATAGCCAATTAAACTAAAATAGCTTTGATTTAAGTGAAAATTAGACAAGTGGCAGTACCTAGGAAAAGATTGATCAGGATTATTTGTGAACTCCCAGTCACATTTCTGTTGGAAGAGCCAAAATTATGTACCATGTGCTTGTTCTGGCTCTTGGTTACTTTTGCTGGCATTAAACCACCTGTTGGAAGACAGACCATGCCTTATCCAGCATAAAGGCAGCCAGTACAGCCTTAACTCATCAACAATTTCTGAACAAATGGAAGCACACATTTGTACAGGATCAGCACTTCACACCAGGAAGCCACCATGTTTGTGATACTTTGCTGGAAGCCATAAAGTCATTTTTTTTTTTTCCTCCTATCGGCAGCCCACGTGTGCAATGCTTTAACTAAAATGCTTTAATTGCCCTTTGATTACAGCAGCACAACCCCTTCCCATCGGCCAGTCCTTAGCTTTGGGTTAGTCATTGCTTTTGGTTTACACTTCGGAATTTTATTTGATGCGGGAGCAGATAAGCGATGCATCTGCTCCGTCATATTTCCCCAGCGTCTCTCCCTTTGTTCTTTTTGCCTTTTATCTGCCGGGTTCTCTCTGCAGACATCCCGGCCCTCACCTGGGTGCTTTCCCTTTCTTTTCTAAGCCTGCCTCTGCCCACCTCTGCAGGAGAAGGGACCTGTCCCTAGCATTTAGGAATGCCCTTACTATTTACTGATGTTAATTCCCTTCGCTCAGAATTAATTACCCTGTTGACCGCCTGCACTAGAAAGGTCTGTGAAATTTGTAACGGTTTCTCCTGAAATGAGAAAAGGGAAGAAATCCTTCCTGCAGCTGTGCATGTGGCAGCCCTGGACATCCCACCCCACTCCCCTCCCTGCTTGCAACTCTCCCCAAATTTGAGCTAGGGATGCGCATGCTGAGTCCCTGTATGGGGTCAACATGCTCCAAGCACCCGTTGGAGGAACAGAAGATGCAAGGCTACCTCTGATTAAAGGCCAGCTTGTGTCTTTGGACACAAGGGCAAGGGAGGAGAGGGAGCAGGGGCTAGTTCCCAAGGGACCCTCAATGCTGTTCTGGCTGACTCAGCCAGAATTGGTCCTGCAGGTGCTGGCGGAGGGGCAGCCCCTGTCCTGCCCCACATGGGCTTGGGGCCAGCCTCTCCTGTGGGCGCAGGACAGCTCCCCAGGCCCCTGCGGCAGTCCTAGGGCATGTGGGTCTGGTGCCTCCAGGAGCAGCCGCGGGCTGAGTCTGAGCTGGGGGGGGATGAGGCAGGCAGGGCAAGAGATGCTCCTGCCCATGCCATGCACAGCCAGGCTCTCAGCTGGGACACATGTTCGTGTGCTGGGGTAGTGCACCTGCAAAAGAAGCTGCTATAGGCATGAATGTTTACATTTCCCTCCAGTGGATATCAAGCCAAATTCTATGTCTCAGTTCCAGGGTGAATCAGGATGGTCAGGCACACTGGTTCAGAGAACAGAAGCGTAGAGGTAAGGCCAAACGCTAATACCTTCCTCCAGAGGGGATGGAGTGCCTGGCTGCTGTGCAGCTGGGCTGCCTTTCTAGCAATTAATTCAGCAGAAAGAGAGGCAGGAATCGCAGCCCTGCAGGTTACTTTTTTTTTTTTTTTTAATCTTTGCTTGGAGGGCTTACCTGGCAAAGCTGTTCCCTGAGGTCAGCAAATCTAGAGAACAGTGCCTGGTGAACAGACGCCCTGAAAATCTTTTGCAAAGCTCCTCTGCTGGGGGAACGTGACTTGTCTCCGTGAAATACTGCTGTTCCCCTGGGAACATGTGCTCTGAGCATGGGGCAGGAGGAAAGAGGCAGACAGACCTTCCCACCTTCTGGCATCTGCTTAAGAAAGGGCAGAGACGTGTGTTTAAATTCCCTTTTCTTTTTCTCCTGGTTGGCTAGACTTGTCCTAGGCCCTAGCTTGATGGCACCAGCCAGACTGTATGTCTGGGTAGTGCATCCCGGTACAAGGGACACTGTATCCCAGTGTGGTCCTTCAGCATTGCCCAGCATCTCCATCCTGACTACTGGCCTGCTTCAGCTGGTCTCTTAAGGTACCTTAGCACCAGTGTCACCTTTCCAGAGCAACCTGCCCCACACTACAGTTTGCTCTGGTTTTGCCCAAGCTGGGCAGCCCCTGCAGCAGGCAGCACAAGCGTGAAGTGCAGCCAGGCTACAGCAAGCCATCCCCAGCACCGGACCCGATGCCTGGAGAAAAGTGTCCTAACCCTGCCAGGTTTGCTCCTTCCTGGCACCCGTGTGAGCTAATCCTTCCCAGTGCACCCAATCCTTCCTTTTTCCTTTCCTGGGAAAGTCATCAGCCTTCTTACCCAGCAGTGTTGTCACTGGGTGGCTGAGCTGGCACCCACGCAAAGACTGGGAAGGCCACCACTGCTCCGAGCTGGGCTTTTGGGCTGCACGGGCAGGCCAGCATCGACGGCTGCCCTGGCTCACACCTCAGCGGCTTCCTCTTCAAACCTAACAGACACTTGCAGCAAAGAAACAGAAACCAAACCAGAAAAACGAGGCGGCTACAGGAAAGCACATTGGTGGACTGCTGCTGGGTACCGTCGGCTCTGCTGGGGCTCCCGTTCATGTCGAGATCTACCATTACTGCTGTCTGTAGCCTCCTCAGGCTGCCTCTCCAGTAGGAAAGCAAGCCGTGGTGGCTGGGGATATTACTGCACGACAGGAAAAAGCAGCTAAAATAGCGGCTGGGCGTGATGCTGAAGAAGTTGTCTTCCTACAGTGTCCTTAACACAAACACTCTTATGGAAAATGAATCAGCCCTCTTTGGGCTTTTTTCCAGAGGCCCCTCTGACTAATTCTGCCCAAAACAGCCAGGCTGACCCTGCGCAACGGCGTGACGGTGGCAGACGGGACTTGCTCACGTTTGGGTGGAGGGAGGGAAAAACTGTTTTGCAGGCCTACCCAAAAAAATCCTCAGGCTGGCTCGGCCAAAAACCACACCAAACATATGGTAAATGAAATGGCTGGCAGGGAGCTGGCTTGGACGGGAGGAGTGTTTCAGCACTGTGGACTGCTGGTTAGCTGGCCTGAACCATATTTATGCTGCTTTAAGTATCTCCATATTTAAGGAAGAGAAGGCAAAGAGGAGGACGATGCCAGTGTTTCAGTGTGCTTTTGATGCTTCTCCGTGCACATGATTTTTAGGACAATGTTAGCATAGTCCCAATGCTTGCCCCATCCTGTGATTAAGTGCACAACAGCGTCAACAAAGGTTTCACCAGCAACAGACTCCCATGGAAAAGCAGACAGAAGGGTTTTCTCTCGGAACAGGAGCTCTGCCTATTTCACCATATGAATGTCCTGCACATTTCATGGAGCTGATGAAATCATGTACAGATGGGATCCATCTTCACAAAGGCTTTTACTCACAGGGCAGGTTTCTCTGCCGTATATCTTGGGCCACATTCCAGCTTGCAGAACTGTATCAACCAAACGCACCCACAGAGCCAGACAAGTTTCTGGGCAGATACCAGACACAGAGATGCTCTGCCCCCGCTGCTGTGTGCAGCGTGACTTCCTTGTGGAGCACTGTGGCCCCGCTGGAAATCTGAGACTTGGAGTCATGGCAATAAGCACATCTTTCCTCGCATTGTGTTCTTCACAAGGATTCATGCACCCAATACGATTTCCAGGGTGCTGCCAGGTGCTGTGGAAAAGGCTCTGCAGAGCAGAAAGATCCTAAGAGCAAGCATCCAGAGGTGCCAGATGTTGTCAGTGATTTGGGAGGCAACTATAGGAATAGCTGCAGCGGCTACAGCTACAGAAGGAGGATGAAAATGGAGCAGCCAAACAGCAGTGCCTTTTCTTGAGTAAGGGGTGTCATTTTTCCTCCCAGGGCTGCAGTGGTGGAGTGGCAAGGGGAGAGCTCACCTCCATGTCCATGGGCAGCTTTCCACCACCCTTTGCATGCTGCATCTTGGAGCTCGACCCTTCTCCAGCCCTATCCCATCTCCTAGCTTCTCCTGCTCGTCTGCAGGCCGTGGCATCCTGGCGCTATGTTGCACTGGCGAAGGGCTTTTGTAAGAGAAGGCAGGGAGGCAAATACCTGAGGGCTGCTGCCCTGCTCTTGCCACAGCCTCTGACTCCATGTGCACACCTTCCCAGGGCTCAGCAATCGCACAAGCCGATGGGATCACCAAACCCCAGGCAAGCTGCTCGTTCAACAATCTGATCCGGATGAGAAAAATGGAAGACTGATCAAAGTTGAAGAGCAAACTTTTGGGCACAGGCCAGCAACAAGCATCGATAAACTCTTCCTCTTGCTCTTCTTTCTTGCCGTAAGTTCAGCGCTCAGTCAGTAGTGCCTTAGACACATCTCGCTAGCTGCCCACGCTCAAAATGAGAGCAGCAACAACAACAAAAGGAAATATATAGAGGGATGACTTCAGTGAGTTTGGAAATCGCTTCTCATATGAAACACTCCTTTAGTCACAGGCACAGAAAAGCATCAAAATTCCCTGCGTCTGATGTAAACAGCAGAAAGAAAAAGTCATCTGGAAGGACAGGATGATTCATGCTGAGGACCTGGCTTGTAACATTCATCAGTGTTGAAATTGCCTCTGCAAGATGACTACATGTGAAAGCAGCACCAGCAAAATCCCAGCTTCTGCCACGGGAGTTATCATTAACGGCAAAGCGGTGTGGTGAGCCTCCAGTGCCACAACCCTTGCTCGGGTGAGTAATCGTAACTCATCCGACCAGTCCCGGTTAAAACAGCAGCGTCATGCAGGTAGGACTGCTTTACCTCAGGGCAGCAGCAGCAGACTGGAGTACGCTCAGGCTTTGCAGCCATCTTCAATAGCAAAATTGAATTTTTTTTCTGGGTTTTGCAAAAAAAAAAACCCTCCAAAGGTTTCCTTACAAAGATGCTGCTTGATTTGAGCACTTGAGGAAGCCTGGAAAATTTGGCCAGCCTTTCCTTTTATGTTACTCGCCCTGACCCAGGAGGTTAACAGGGCACAAAAGGCCATGCTGACTTTATGCATTGTTAGGAGATACTTTCCCCTGCCTACGTGAATCTGTTTACTTAATCTTCCAGGCCTTTGCCCATGAATATTAAATTCCTTGATCACTATGCATTAGGAGTCATCTTTGCACCATCTGTTTGTATTTGTCATCTAACCCTTGTGAATAATAAAATGTACTTTGTTCTCAAGTTCATGGATCCTAGCTGGAGAGCAATTACCACGGAGGAAAAGGGCTGTGTGAAACTATTGGCAGCGGCAGGACTCTGCTTTTGCTCCCTTTCTTGCCACTCCATGGCTAGAACCTGCCCCAAAGAGTGATGCTGAGCCTCTGTGGCTTCAGTGAAGGCCCAGAAAAGGTGATGGAGGTGATTTCAGGGATCCCTGAAATCGATGCAGGTGCCCTTGTCTATGCTTCTAAAAGAAGGCAACAGCAGAAAAGAAGGTGGGCGGCACGTCAGTGGAGCAGCCTTACTGAATGCCAGGCACGCAAATGGGAGCGAGCTGCCCTGCTCAGGCAAAAATATAACTGGGTCCCGCTGGAACGGCGGTGGCTGTGTAATAGGGTGGCCTGGGCAGCTGGCCTGGGCAAACTTTCCAAGGGGTACCTGCAGGGAAGAAACAGCTGAGAAAAAAACGAGTAAATGAGCAGATACACAAAGTTGCTGTCACAGCTGGGAGGGCCATTCAAGAAATGAATGCTCTCTCCTTCCCTAAAACAACAGTGATGATCTGAGAGGTAAAGGTGAGGGGAAGGCTAGGCAAATATCAAGGGAAACATTGATAAAGTGCAGTTGTTATGATATAAAATTAATCCTTAGAGGGAGCTCTGCCTGAAAATTTTATTAGATCATGCAACGAGGACAGCCCTGCCACATATTACCGAGGTAAGAAGACAGAAGCTTCATGGCTGAAGACCTCTGTGGACAACAAAAAACAGCTGGGGAGCGCTCCTCACACATATGGTACCTTGCTGGAGCCAGTCAGAGACATACCTTGTAGCAGACTCACGATGATTTACATCGCCTGAGGATTTGCCTCTCTGTACTTTTATAAATTAACCTATATGCCAGGCAACTATCAATAAGTGCACTAATTGTTGCTGTCTAGTTAAAACCTAATGCAGTTGGTTAAAGAGGACATTAAATGGAATCATATTATTTCTATCCGACATGCTGGTAGCAACAAATTTAGGCAAGAAAATGGTTGCCAAATATTTGTTTAACTGGAAGAGTTATCTGGGCTTGGACAAGATACCACTTGCCACTCTGCTCGGCCTTGCAAACATCCCACACTAAGAGGTTACCTATTAAGTGATAGACAATATATCTTGTTAATTGTTAAGGCATGATGACCTTAGACTTTGCCCAGGTATTTAATAACACCATCTGCTGTCTAGGTCTGCAATGCTATTATTTTTACATGAGGATTACTCTTCTTGCTTCACAAGCAAGGCTGTAATAACAGTGCTAAAGGAGAGCAGAGCAGCGTGGTATTTAAACTCGGTTGTCCAAGTCAAACATACAGAAGGCACAGCTCACTCAAAAAATCCCAGACGCATTGTCCTGAATCTGGAAATCCCGACGTGCTGAAGGCTGAGGGGCTGTGATCCAGCCTTGCGGACTGCACTCGGGAAAAACTCTTGTGTCTCGCCTGAGAAAGGGCCGAGAGTGAAATCCATCCTTGTGTAGGCTGCCAGCCACTTCACTCTTTCTGCTGCTGTTGCTCTTTCTTTCCCCAAAACAACAGTGATGGTCCAAAGGCCATAATTTAGGAATCACTGTGCCTTCAGACCTTTTTCTCATTGATAATGTGCTTTTAAAGCACATGCTTTAGTGCCAAACCATCACATTTATCTGGTTTTATATCTAGATCTAGAAAGGGTCCAATCCTGTTCTTGCTGACAGTGATGTGATTTTTGGCTTTGCCTTCTTAGAGAACTTAGGGGAGGGAAGAAAACAGTTAATTTCTCTGAGCAGTTGGTGTCTTCCGCTCAGTGATCCATCACCTTGTACAGCCCAGGGTTTCATGTAAAGCCATTCCCAGTGCACTGGGAACCTGAGCCTACTGAATTCAGTGACAAAAGTCCAATCAACTGAGATGAGTCAGTTTCACACTCTGGAATGATGCAATTTTTGTGCAAATAGTCTTTTCTTCCTAATAAAGACAAGCTGAAACCTGGTAGCTGGTGAGCTGCCAAATTATGGAGGAAGCAGTAGAGGTGTGAACACCAAAGTTCTGAAAAAAAACAAGGCAGAGAAAGAGCCCAGACTGTACTTACTTTAAATTTGAAAGTGCACATTTGTGCTGAAGATTTTAAAAATGTTTTTATTTTGTTGTACGGCTATTGGTGCCTGTCACTCTAGAGCATATATGAGGGATACAACAATCCCTCAGACTCTCCAGCTTAATTCCTGTATCAGACCTAAGAGGAGGAGTGCTTTCCTTGGCACTCTGTTGCAACAGAGAGGTCAAATATGAAACCAAACATATGAATGTAATTAGGAGGGTATGTAAAATATGGGGGCTGGATGTCTTAACAGTGTCCGAAGCAGGCATGTCTTGACATGCTGTTGGTTAAAGAGGATTTTAAGTATTCCAGTCTGTTGGATGGTGTATCTGGTTACATCTGAAAAGAGTTTCTTAGTCTTCTGTTCATACGATTTTTCTCATATTTCAGGTGTGCAAGTCTGATTCTGAAACCCCACCATGCAGAAACATTCACCTCTTTTTGAAGTACGCGAAACAGTACTTTTTTGTTACCGATGCTAGTTTTGGAAGATGATGTGAAAAAGTCCCCCCATTCTTCCCATACTTCCCTTGTACTACTTCTGAGGCAAAGACAATGTTATGGATATTTATATATGTTATCTGAAGGTGCATATAGCAGGTTGTGATGGGCTTTTTTACCATTCGTAAACAGAGAAACTGGTATTTTCATATCGTATGTAGGTGAGTGGGGGGTTCTTTCTGTTGTTTCATAAATGACAAGGGAATGGGTAAAATCTGTGCCAAACATATTTACAAAAACCTATCTTTGCCCTTTGCCTACAATTTGCATTTCCTTTTAAACCTTTCCAAGTGAAGCAGTAGGCAAAATCCCCGGCAACTAGAAGCATGTGCAAGGATGCAGAAAGCTTTAGAATACATTTCCACACCCTGCTGACCTATTCATCAAAAAGTCTGCCAAAACACATAACTCTCCGTATAAAACAAAATTCAGAAGAAAGAACCTCGCTTGCATTAACCTACTTCTTTCCAGGTTGCGTGCCACTGCAGGGTCTCCCAGGGGAAGCGGAGCTGAGCCCATTACATGACTTTTCTGACATTCCTAGGAGTTTTCCCAGCGCCTCAGTGGAGGGCAGGAGCAACTGTCCTTCAGCACCGGCGGTGCATTGGGCTGGGACCCTGAGCCGAGCCAAGCAGACACGATGGTCCTCTGGTTAAGAAGGTGGTAACCAGTCAGCTGCATGGCTTCCTGACCTTGTGTTAGCTAGTGCTGTGCATGATCACCTTGGGCCAAATGCCACCCTCATGCAAGTTCAGTGACTTCGCAGAGTTGCCACCGGCCAAGAATGGTGCCCACAATGTCCATCATTTTCCTGAGGCTGGGGGTGGTGAGCAATATTACATCTTGATGTGCCCGGCTCCTTATTTTTCCAGCCTTCTCCTCTTTTAAAACATTGTCCTTCTTCAAGAACATTGTGCAAACTCAGGCTGATATTCCCACAATTCCAGAGAATGTCTGTGGAGGCATAAATGTGACAGCAATGGCTTAAAATGACTGAAGTATATATGGCAAGTATCTTCCTCGCTTCATTTCTGCATCCCATGTGCAAATTTTCCATATTTTAATACAAACCCCCATTTTATATTCTGTGGCCACACACACAAATGCACACGTGCACACGCACAGAGCATGTTTTGTACTGGTTAGAAGTCAGGACCAATATGAACAACAAAGAAAAAAAATCATGCTGGTAATCAAATGCTTTTATAGCACTACTGAGCCACAAGGACATCTCTCTGCAGCGAAGAGGAGGAGCCCCGTGTAGAGGTTTCCCCACATTATTGTTATTGGTCATGGAGGCAGGGTTGCCATCGCGCTCTGCAGGAGATAGCGTCCAGCGCTCAAGCTCCTCAGGCCCTGGTAGGAAATCAGACCCATCTCCAGAGCAGCCCCATGTCACCAGGAGACCCTGCTGACCCATGTGTCCCCTCCTCCTCATCAGCGTGCCCCCTGGCAGCTCAGGAAGGGGTGGCACAGGGTGACGGGATGGGTGCAGGTGCAGCATGAGGGGCTCCTGTGGCAGCTGCAAACTGATGCTGCTGCAGAGGTCCCTCCCTGGCCGCCTACCCCGATCTGCTCCCTTTTGCCCCAGGAGCACCCTTGCAGTAGCAGGATGGGGGCCGTGGGGTAGATTTTGCTGCGTCATGGATGTTTGTGCCAGCAGCCTCACCAGCATGATGCCAAGGGCAGCACCGGGCAGAACTGAGCAGCTGGGGTTGGGGACAGCAGGACCACTTCTTCTGGTGGCAGCGCCAGTTCAATGTGCCCCACAAGGCAGAGATGTGGGTGTACAGCATGCTCTCCTCCGGTAGCTCACCCATGTCCAAGGCCATCTGGATCAAGGACAGAATGAGACCAGGGCCCAGGAGACCAGGGCCAAGCTCCTCTCTTTAGTGAGGCGCTCTGGGGCGATGATTTGGCCTGCTATTACGTAAGATTTAACAAAAGCTGTATAACAAAACTATTTTAAGTAAGAATGTTAATTGAAGGCTGAGTCAGGCTGCAGCTAGCACAGAGATGTTTTTGAAAGGCTCAAACCCTTTTTCATTTGGTCTGTATTTTTTTCCACTTAATTACAATGTGTGTGGAAACAGCAGTTAGCAGTAATAGTAACTGGCGGAGGGAAAATGGATGATGAAGATGATTGTCCTCTTGCCTCTGGATCAGCCATTGAAATCCATCCCAGATCTGCAATATCCAGAAGTTACTCACCTCTGAGGCTGCACAGGGTGTATGGGAAGGGAAGCAGAGGACTTGCATTTAATTCTTGGGCCACATCTCCGCCACAGCCAGAGAGACAACCCAAGGGGCCCTGGTCAGCATGAGGTGATCAGTCCTTGCTGAAGTCTACACTGGTGGGTTTTTTCCCTATCGTTGCTCTCCCCGACATGGTTAAAGGAGGTGTGGACATGTCTACCCATGCCTCAGCAAGCTGCTGTGGGGTCTGACACAAAACGACAGTGGTGTCCTCCATGCCGTTGGCATGGCCTCTAAAGGACTCTCCTAGCAGACCATGGAGCAAAGAGGCAGCTGCTTGGTGCTTCTGACTGTGATTGACTTCATGCTGAAACTCTGGTGAGACATGTTAGGTTGTTGAGGGATGCCCGTCTGGCACCTTCCAAGCGCACGTGCAAGGCCCCTGAATCAGCAGCAAGTGGCGGCTGTGCAAGCAGCCTCTGCCGCCATCCCAACGAGCTCAGCCATTCCTCAGGCGTGATGCCAGGACGTCATCAGTTCCCATTCCAAAGATGACTGGTGCTCAGTCCTTCATCCAGTCCCATTTGGGAAACTAAGTGATACGCAAGTCCCAGCCTTTGGCAAGTTCCTTTAATGATTGAAGTTTGGAGGAGGAGACTGAGCTTAATTGCCAGTTCCAGCATAGGTCTACCAGTTATTAACGTTGCTGGTGTTCTTTTATCAAATACAAACTCGACTGGACTTCCTGGCAGGCACCTTTTCCTGGAGCTCCGTGTGAGCAGGAGGGATGTAGATGCCTGGAATTGGGATGTGTGTGATTTTTTTTTTCCTGAAAGAACAAGCAGACAGGATGGGGAAATGCAATACAGCTCTGCTGCTTAAGTTTACAAACGCATCATTAATGCCTAAACTTTTAAGTATTGCTCCTCAGCATTGCTGCACAGTAGTGTACTACACACATGACAGAATGTACAAGAAGATAAAAATACACTGTTTTACTTGGTTTTAGTTACTGTATGAGACAGCAGTAAGCAAAAAGGTAAGGCTAGGGGCAGAGGCAGAGAGAAGACTGCCCAGAGCGGTCCCTGAGGGGCTTCCCACAAAGGAGGGGCACTGCCTGGGCATAGGGAGGAGAGAAAGGGAGAGGAATGAGAAGCAGCGCCAGGGAGGCCAAAACCAAATTTCATCTGCATTCTGTGTTTTTATCAGATTTGGGCACACTTCCGTTAACTCTTGTTACGTTGCAAAATCGAAATACTATAGCTGATGTGGGTACCCTGACTGTATCTCAACGTGCCTGTGAGAAACTGAGGCTGCAGCCAAACGCGCTGCCTCGCAGCCTTTGCATGCCAGTGCCTGAAATTCCTTCTGGAGGAAGAGTGGTCTGTTCAACAGACTCTCCCGGAGCAGCTGCGCATCGCTCCATACGTTGTAGTGTTTCCTCAAAGAGCAGCCCCCCCTGAGGGAGCATGGGCAGGAAGGGCACCAGTGTGGTGCTTCTTGCTCCCCAGCTCAGCCAGAACCAGCGTTTGGTAACTATAAAACCCTCGCAATTGCTAGGTAATGGGAGAGGGAATCCACCTCCCCTTTCTTCTCTTCCTTCTAGTGTCTTTGTAAGAGTAGATCGACACGGAGGCCAAACCCATCAGCACCTGCCCCCCAGAGCCCCCAGCCCCTCCAGGCACCCTCATCCCACAAGGAGGCTGAGGCAACTGCCGGGCAGGCAGAAAAGTGGGATTGCTGGTGCTGGAAGGAAACCTCGAGGTCAGCAGCAGCACAGGCTACCTTCAGCCAGGCCGCCTGCCCTGCCAGCGGTGGTCCTGTCCTGGCCCAAACTGTGAGGCTGGTGGCCGCCGAGGCAGGGAGGCCTTTAGGGAAGGACAGCTCTTCTGATGGGCCCGGGAGGTGACTTGCCAGCTGGAGCTGTCAGCGAGTGCCTGTTTGCTGCTTCAGGAGGGACGTTTTGGTAATGCAGGAACTCCCATGCTTGAAACATCTTTAATAGCTCTGGCCCAGGCTTTGAGAAGGTCTGGGCCTTGGTTTTGACTTTTATTTTACATGAGGACCTTGCTGCCAACTCCTCTAAACAGGGAAAAAGCATTGCCCAGCCCAAACACCTCCACCCAACGGAGAAATCCCTTGGTGCACCCTCCCTGGGGCTCCTTTGCTCAGGCCCACCAGCCCTTCAATGCAGGCAGAAAGGGAAGCTCTGCCCCCGCTTCATAAACTGCATCGACGTGGGCTTGGGGGGATGAAGCGCAGACAAGAAATACGACTATTCCAGGGGCTTAAATAGTAGGAGTTTTAAAGCCCTCCAGTAATTTTTTCAACAGATGATCTGTTTCTGCTTTCATTCTGCAATGTTTCCTGTGAAGCCCCTGTCCAGTTTTTGGAGGGTACTTGGAAGCCTGTGGACTGCCACGCAGAAGGCAGGGAGCAGAGCCGGCGCGGTGTCGCGGAGGGGTCACAGCTTCCCAGGCTTCCTGTTTATTTTGGGAAGGGGTCACCCGGACGGCCAGCCGGCCGCTCTGCCTGCACCCCAGGAAGCCCCCAGCCACCGCATTCCTGCCCCCCTTGCCCGTGGCCACAGACAATTGCCGACTGTGGTTGCAATGCCGAGCGCCAAGGCGGGGTGTAAATGGGATAACCCGACATGCCTATTTACCCAGCCTGGGGATAAGGGGTGGAAGCTTTTCCACATCAATTGCCCTTTCTTCTGGCATCTGGAAGTATCTCTCTGAAGTTTTTATTTCTCTTTGGAGGGTAGTAACCTCTGAATTTCTCAAGTATTTCCATGATCTTTTCCTTGCTGCTTTTTTTTCTACTGCTACTTGAAAAGAGGGTGTAAAGTCAACCGCTCAGTTAAAAACAGAATTGTTTCCTTTTTTAAAGAAAGAGTGCAATTTTTGCTCCAAACTGCCTACAGCAGAGCCCACCAATGGAGCAGAAGCTGCAGCATCCGGGCTCTTGCTTGCACAGTGACTCCCTGGTAACCAGCCCTGCCCAAACTTCCCAGAGCAAAAAATCACAGCAGAATACCAGCGTAACATAGCATCTCCATATTTTGGGAGATATCTGTGAACTAATGGCACAGCAGTGTCCTGCTGGTACTTCCTTTTCTAGGCAGGCTCTGCTTAGGCGCTGCCTCACAGCTCTCCAGAAGTTAACACCGAACAGCAGCGTTCAGCACAGATGTCTTCAAGGAGTTAATGAAAGGCCCCCATGCATGGTAAAAGGCAGACACCATGAGTCCCTCTCAATCCTCTGGCATGTCCTGCCTCACAGGGGGCTGGTGTCTGTGACCCCCCCTTCAGCCTCCACGGAGTATTTTTCTGCCAGCGCCTCTGGCAGCTCCCACCATCAGCAGTGGGCCCCAGCCCAGCTCTGGTCCTGCAAGCACGTAAACGCACATGGCTTTACATTCATAGCGATGCTCCTGTGAATCAAGTTATTAGTGGTTGTAAACATCTGCAGGATCAGTGGCTTCCCATGAGCCTGTCCACAGCCTGTTTCTGTCAACAGGCTGCACCTGACGATACTCCCGTTCGCATCAGTATCTTTTTTTCTTTTCCTATGACACTAAATAAAACACTGTTGGATGAGGATTTTTCTTTTTCTCTAAGATTTTTCTCTTTTCAGCATGCCATGAGGCTGGCTTTGGGACGAGCATCAACACAAAGGCAGGGCATCACCTGAACTGCTCTTTGAATTGTACATCTTAAAATCCACACACAGAAGGGTAGTAGTAGGGATTCACTTTCAAAATGATGGATCATTTTAAATGAAAAGAAAAAGTTTCAGGGTTTCTAAAATGGCTACCAGTAGCTCACTCTCGCAGGTAGACATGAGCAGCTGCCTACAAGCAAGATCCAGCAGTTGCTTTAGGGGCTTTTGAACTGTTTGGCAAAAATCACATAATCCTCACCTAGGCAAGAAGCCCACTGAAACCCAGGCTCATTTGGCTTTCTGGAAAATCCTCTGGAGCAACCTCCCATCCCCAGTAGGAACAAAAACAGCAGAAATGCCATAAAATCAGGAGGTGCCTCGGAGTGGAGGCAAAGCCCTCCTGTTCCGACCTGAACCCTCCTCTCAGCAGAGGCCCTACAAACATCATAACAAATACCTAATGACCGAACGCCTAGCCATGCACTGGCAGAGGCTGTAATCTGCTGTCAGCTTTCTGCAGGTTGAGCTGGCAGCTCTTGCTTTCAGCCACGACAGCACTGCTTTGGTGGGCTCCTTGGCCCCAAATCACCTGCATCTGACCAAATCCAGAATTTTCAGAGGACTATTCACAGCCTTTCCCCTCTCAGTTCTGGGAGAGCAGCCTCCATAATTCGTTATGGATGAAAGAAGGAGAGGTGGTAGCACCCTCCAGCATAATCACCCTTCCCATCTTGGCTCTGGCCATTTTGCCGCTACTCTGCAGGGCCTCTGCCCCGACAGAAGGATGGAAACAAGACCCATGGAGGACACAGTATGTATCTGCAGGGGAGGAAGGATGTGGGGCAGCCCTTGTGGGGCTCACCATGGCACTGATGGGGTGCCAGACAGAGTTCATCTTAGAGAGCTGCCCCACTCTGACCTCTCCTCTCCCTACCTTCCCTCAGCCATGGCACTGGGTGCAAGCAGGACAAGACGAAGGCCTCCCGCACCGTGCTGGGCCCCCATCCATGACACCCACCACGGTGCTCCTAGGCCACTCGTGCCCCATCAGATGCCCTTCAGCACTGGCTGCTCTCATCGGTAGTGCCAGCGTGTCATAGGAAGGGGCGTTTACGCAGTGAGTGGGCACAACAAGATGGTTTCTGTTTCAAAAAAAAAAAAAAAAACGGAACAAGAAACAAACACATTATCTGTTCTATTCCTGTGCAGTTACTGTTGTAACAGTCTGCAGCTCAGCAGCTTTGAGGACTTCTTTTTCTTTTTTTTTGTGATTTGATACATAAACCACATTTCCTATGTAGCACTGCCACTATTTTTTTAATCCGCTTTTTGACATTGAGCTCAGTAACACGGGGTTTTTTTGTTGCTCGTTCCACCAGAATGAATTCAAAGGCAGCAAACGCGGCAAAACCAGAAGACTGCGCATTTCGACTTTTCCAAGCAGCTAGTTTTCATTAGGGAAAAAAAAAAAAAAGGAAAATAAATACAGATCACATTTTCTGTCCTGCAGTTAAAAGCCCGCCGCAGCTGAAAGCTTTGCTTTCTTCTTCCCCTGCAGCCTCGCTCAGCCAGCACTCCAGCTCTGCTCATGATCTGAAATGTGCAAACACAGTTTCTTGGCTTTCCACCAGCGTATATAAATATATGGTGTGTTTTTTTTTTTTTTTTTTCCTTCGGAGAACCTGGAGGCTAAAGCAAGAGGGCAAAGGAGTACGTGACTAAAACATCCAAACTTCCTCTTTCATAAGCCATCACATGATGAAGTGCAATTACAATTCCTGCCTTGTCCCTGCCAATTGCAGGCGCATTGCCTCACCCGAGAAACCCGGCTTCTTCCCCCTGTCTGTGTGTGTGTGTGAGTGTGTGAGCGTGAGTGTGTCTGGAGGCAGCAAATCGCTGCAGCCGGCTTGGCCGGGCTCCAGCTCCGGGCGGGAGAAAAGAGGGCAGTGGGTGGAAGACGAAAACAAAGATCTGTTTACTTAGCATGCACGGATAAAGCGCCTTTCCAGCCGGGGAGGGTGAGGGGAAGAGAAGCAGCTTTAGAGGACTTTGATGCAATGTGAAAGGAGGGCTGCTCGGGAAAAGCGAGCCCGCGTTAACCCTTGGCTCTCCGGGCGCACGTCGGGGCAGCGCCGCGAGCGCTGCTGTCCCCTTCCCTTTGCCACCCCTGCCCTAGCTGGCTGCTGCAAAGCGTGTAGGGGCCGTGAGGGCTGTGGGGGTACCTCCCGTGGCCCCCCTCCCGACGTGCGGGGCTGGGTCGGGGGCCGGGTTTCTGTTTTGCTTGTGTACAGGCCGGCGTCTCCAGGACGCCCAGCCGGGCGTGCAGTTGCAAAGTCACCCAAGCTGGCACGGAGGCCGGCTCTAGCAGCCGGCGCCGGGACGAGGAAGAGGAGGGCGGGGTAGGGCGAGGCA
>WHYT01015211.1:81259-178483 GCA_009806455.1 Tetrax tetrax | reverse complement strand
GTTCTGGAGTCCCCAACATAAGAAGGACGTGGACCAGTTGGAGAGGGTCCAGAGGAGGGCCACGAAGATGATCAGAGGGCTGGAGCACCTCTCCTATGAGGCCAGGCTGAGAGAGTTGGGGCTGTTCAGCCTGGAGAAGAGGAGGCTCCGGGGAGACCTGATAGCGGACTTCCAATACCTCAAGGGGGCCTACAGGAAAGATGGGGACAGGCTGTTCAGTAGGGCCTGTTGTGATAGGACGAGGGGTAATGAGTTTAAATTAGAAGGAGGGAGGTTTAGATTAGATATTAGAAAAAAATTTTTTACAATGAGAGTTGTAGAGCACTGGAACAGGTTGCCCAGAGAGGTGGTGGATGCCCCATCCCTGGAAACGTTCAAGGCCAGGCTGAATGAGGCTCTGAGCAACCTGATCTAGTCAGGGATGTCCCTGCTTCTTGCAGGGGGGTTGGACTAGATGACCTTTGAAGGTCCCTTCCAACTCTAACCATTCTATGATTCTATGATTCTACGACTAAATCCTGCTCATACTTATTATCCCTCTCAGTCAGAAGTTACTGCTGAACATCATTCAGCTTTAATACAGCTTCTTTCTATCTTGAGCTGAAGCAGGTCACCTCCAAGTGGAGTGGTTTCTTTAACAGAGGGTATAGTTTGACAGGTTGCCAGTATTGACTGAAGGAGGTCTCAGCATATTTGACTAGGGCAATGAGGCAGGGGCAATGAGATGAATATATTGAGCCAGCTTCCATCGCTGGCACTTGTGATGGCCGCTTCAAGGGACCACAGGTTCAAAAGCTCCATGCCAGGAGGGAGAGGAGGCCTGAGAGTTGGCCTGCCCTCTCCACGTGTGGTACATCACCCACCGTGTAGGCAGAGTTAGACACAGAGCCTGTGCCAGAAGGTCAGGAAGACTCTCCTAGGAAAATGGCTGTGACTAATCTTGTGTCCCCATAGTGGGAAAAGCTTATTTTCAGTAGTCCATCTTGGCTTCACTGCAGCAGGCTGCTTTCCAGTCGTGCTTGGCAGAGTCCTTCCCTGTGAAATGGGAGTAAATAGGTCAATGCTTTCTGTCACCCAGGGCTTTAGAAGATCCTAATGCCATTATCTCAGAAACAAGATAATGCTACAATCTGACTCGTAAGTTGACAATTTGCAAGTCACATTTATGAAAAAGTGAATGGCAATAAAGAAGTTCCTGTATTACACTACCGCACTGCAGATGAAGAGTGCTGGAGGCATGGTGAAGTTTTACCACCTGAATACCTGAAAGCCTGTGGTGGCTATGCTGAAGTTTCAACACTCATCTTTTCCAGAAATACTCACGATTTTTAAAAGAGATTTCAAAGTCAAATGACAATTGCATGAGAGCCAGGAGGGGTAGCTGCAGCTCATAGCTCACTTCTGTGCATGAAGCCATCGTCCTTGGTCATGTTTCAGTTCCCTGGGGCAACGACCCAGGCTGGCCGGTGTTTACCAGGCGCACCTGATACCGGTCCGCCTTTGGTTTTGGTGATGGCTGGTGGGAGAAGGGAGGGGGACTAGCAGTAAGCTATCTTCTCTATGTTGTTATATTTCTAATTTTGGTGTTCTTGTCTTTATGTCTATGCATTCTTTAGCTATGAGGATAACAGACCCTTCATCAAGTAAGAATGACCTGAATGGCTGATAAATTTCATTTATCAGTGTGGTCTCATGAACCAGCTGTCAGATCAATATTGAAAAATCATTAAAGCTTCTGTCATTCGCATTTGAGGCAGAAGAGCAAACTGTGCAGGAAAATGATCAGGCATACAGCTAACGTGCAGAGTAAATGTGCTGCATATGTATTGCCAACCAATTATCACGATATTGGCTTTATATTATTTGACTGGACATTACTTGAATTTAAGGTGAGCATTCCCAAGTTAATCCTACATAGTACAGACTTGTTATACCAAGAGCAACCCTCTTGTCCACTGTGCTCTGTGACTGAGAGTGCTTTGTGGTAATGTAAATACAGAAGTAAATTTTCAGAAAGGTGGGTGGGTGGTAATCCCCATGGTTTCTGTTCTAGTTAATAGGAGCAGTGCAAGCAAATCTGTGTTTGGTGCATTGGAGACTCCTTACTTAGGTACTCTTTACTCACTGGAGTACCTAGTTGTCACTAATTGTAAATCTCTGATTTTCAGTTCCACCAAAACATGGATGGTTTTGTTTCTTTATTGCTATAAAATTGCACGACAGAAAAGAAAAAAAAAACATTAAAAAGCGACAGCAAGTCTGTACAAAAAGCAAAACAAAAATCACAAGCCACACCAAAAAAAAAACCTGTGAATAAAACCAAAAATGCCTATAAATTATATGCCTTAGGGCATCCGTGCTTTTTCTTCTGCAACCAAAAAGTAATGCACAGTAGCACAAAATAGAAGCAAATCACCTTTGCAGTAGACTTTCAGTTTGTTCTTCTGGTGAAGAGTCCTTTGTGTTCATTCTTGCAGCATCATTCCTATGTTCTCTTTCATCACTTGGTTCTTTTTTTTTTTTTTCTGCGAATATGGGGTTGAGCTATTCAAAGTAATCTCCATGCCCCCTTTATCTCCAGGTCTTGTTTTCTGAAGTACAACACTGTAATGAGTGTAATTTGCACTACTGAGGGTCTTCTAACCCACAGATTCCTTTCCATCACTGAAGACTGCATATTTCCACTAAATAACTGCTTCACACCTGCACACCTGTCCAGCCAAAGGCGCTTTATTCAGGTTAAAGAATTGGCTGTGGTTTGGAGCAGAATAGTTTTCTGATATCCTGGCAATCATTTTTAAAAGACTCTGTAAATGCAGAAAGCTTTTAATTGTGGAGGAGAAGAGAAGGAGGAGGGAAAACAAAGTGTTTTCCACTTCATTTGTGTTCTTTTTTAAGGAAAAAAAATAATTTGTATTTTTTAAATTGGCATGCAATTAAGATGATAATGTGCTCTCACTGATGGTGGAATCTCAGAGAGAAAAATATGCCAAGCAGCTGAAGCTGTAAGCTTTATCTAGTGGCTACGTTTCTGAAAAATTTTGAGAGTACATTTTCAATTTGCATTGTGCTAAATATTTATTAGCAGGATTGACTGGAAATGCTTCAGAGGAGCTGTTCTGGTCTGCTAGATACATAATAGTGATTTTTTAAAAATGCCTTAAGAAGTAGTTACCTTAGGGAGTTCTTCTGGTCATGTGGTTAAATAATACATACTTTATAAACTTCCGTGGAAGACTTAATGCTGTACTTTCATTCTAAAAGGAAAAAAAAAAAAACCTACAGAAAACATGAATACAACATCAGTGTGCTTCTGTTTGTTTCCTGCTAAAAGGAAAAGGATTCAAGACTGCAGCTGCCATGGAGTCTCCATAGTACAGATTGCCTGCCTGACCTTTGCAGGACTTATTTTTTTCCCTTAGCTGCTGCTGTTTCATCTTTCTCCCTTTCTCCATGCTCTGCTTAGCCGATGGAAGCCCAAATATCCCCAAAACATGGACAAGTTTCTAAAAGGCTGAAGTGGCTTAGAAACATAGGCAGTTTCTTGTCCCTGTGAGCCCTTCTGCAGCACCCCAGGCTGCTTTGGGGTAGACAGGGAAGCAGAGGTGCTGTCTGGCTGCAAGCATGTCTGCTTTGGAGAACCAAAGAGTTAAACAGTAAGGAAGGAGTGCTAAGACTGGGTATCATTAAACTCATTTTTATGATGTTACATCTAATGATACCAGGTGAAGACAAGAAAAACATGACCCTGAGGAAATGCGCAAAGAGATGCTCATGATGCTGCTTCATATACACTTCCCACGGTGCTTCCTAGCTAGACGTTGACTCCCTCCTTTGTGTGGAAGCAATTCCTTTAAAGTTGTAGGTAATTTAGCATGTGGAAACTAGGGAGATGGCTAGGAACAGGACCCAGTTCCTATCCTGCTTGTCACACTTCATCTCATGTTCTGGTGTTGGAAGATCAGTCTCTGAGAAGTTAACTTAGCAGATGACTAAATGTTATTTAGCACGGTAACATGGAATACTTCTCTTGCCAGCCCAGCAGAGGTTCCAGCTTTCCTGAAAGTGCACTGAAAAAAATAATATGCAGCAGCCATCCCATGTCCCCAGCTCTATCTGTCCAAGCAGAAAGTTGCTGGGGGAAAGCAAGCAGAAATGCAAGCTACCCATGTTTTCTTGAACATTTGAGGCCAAGCAGTGACTGCACCCCTGCTCCCGCTTCTGTCCTGGGGGTGGAGCAACCAATAAACTTATTTTTGCGGCTCATATGAAGACAGATTGCCCCTCCTTTTCTCCAAGCAGAAGTGTGGCAGTTTAACAAATGTGGTGTGTGAGTGCCTATACGTATATTTCCCCTCATCACAAGGTGGAAGAAGTGTGAAGCAGCATCGCAGAGAGTGTCCGTGTGCAGAGCTGATCTCACAAGCAGTGAGGTCTTGCCCACCTGCTTGTGGTTGTTTATTTGGGTTACAGGCATATGGGAGACTAGCTGAAATGCAGCAATACATGTGTCTTGGTATTAAGCTTAAAGAAGCTAATCCAGCTGCTGCTATTGCCCCAGTGAAACCAGTGGACACTTTTAAAGTTACATTTACAGTTGATGTTTTGGTTGATTTATTTTGTTTTCCTGCCATTTGCAGAAATAGCATCTACATGTCATTTACATACACACTGCTTTTATGTTTAAAAAAAGAAAAGAAACATTGTGGTTACAAATATGCTTTAATTATGATAAACGTCTATGCACATAACATTTCCATTTCTCTATGTTTTCTCAAGCTTGAAGATTCGTACACTGCATCCAGCTTGAAGACAAAAGTCCCTACAACTCATTTTGATACACTATTTTCTTTTTACTAAAACAATAGGCAAAGTCTTCCTGCTTGTATTCATGTGCCTTCTTTTGTAGATGAAAAACCAATCTCTTTTTTTTTTTTTTTTTGTTTCTCATAACAGGTCCTGGGTTATAGGTGCAATAGCCCTACTCTGCCTATTAGGACTAACCTGGGCATTCGGACTCATGTATATTAATGAAAGCACAGTCATCATGGCGTATCTCTTCACCATTTTCAATTCTCTGCAGGGAATGTTTATATTCATTTTCCATTGTGTCCTCCAGAAAAAGGTAAGACAGATGGTTCCCAGTGGCAAAAGAGGTGGTAACGGGGTGTTTTGTTGCCTGACAACAACAGTGTAGCATCATCTGTGTGCTCTGAATTTGTCTCATGCAGCTTTATCCCTGTGCACCTAATAAGGGCAGTATTTAGACTGGAAACTGGCAAGATGCAGGGGAATGAGATTATAATGAAGGTATGTGGCAGTGGCATTCCAGCAGCTGGGGTGCTGGTGACTAGCACATCCTCAGAGGCAAGCGAAAAGGCAGCTAACGGTTTGCAGGCTTTTTTGGTAGCGAACCTGTAAAAGGACTTTGCCTGCTATTGGCCAGATTCTCCTTTCCTGTATGTAAGCGTGAGACAGGAGTGATTCCACGAGTATCTGTAGTGGAGCACACGTGGCTGAGTGCTCGCAGCAAAATGGAGCTTTACATCCTCATTTGCAGCACCTGCAAGAAATCACCCCTTTCTATAGCAGCATATATGGGTTGATGGTATGTAACAGGGGCTGCTGCCCCTGCTTTTTTAAGAATTGAAGGACCTGCGCTCTGCAACAGTTCATTAGGCTCTGCATTGCTTGGTCCTAATGTGGGCTTTTTGAAATCTTCGAAGCAAGCACAGTAAGTGCTTCTTGATGGAACTTGAAGTATACCTCAATTAACATTTGCAAGATAACAGTGGAGTAACTTAGGTAAACTCTGGGGGAAAAAAAAATAAAAATAAAAAACTCTGTGTGTCTATGTAGATTGAACTTACAGCCTCTTACAATCAGTAATAAATATTTTTAAGAACCTTTTTATTCTCCATTGGAATTCAGTAGTACAGAGCTCTCCACTTTTGTGCATGTCTGCTGATAATCTTTTATATGTATCTTGGTTTCAAAGGGCAGTTTCTTAATTCAATAAAAACATAGGGAAGAGTTTATACATGGATACATCTGGATCCCAGTTTCTCAGTGTAACCAGTGGCGTTTTGTGAAATGGCTTACTGAGTAAAGTCAGGGTCATGTTGAGGTCTGTTCTCCATCCAAGAGCTCTGCGCTTGCTCCTGTGTTACCCACATCTGACTTGTGAAAACAAGCAAAATTCATCACAGCAAGTGAGCTCCACAAGCAATGCCTCTGGAATGATCTGTAGAGCTGTGTGAAGATGTCATTCTTGAAACCAAAGGAAGACTTTTGAGGTTCAGAGTCTTGTCATTTCATCACATATTTGTGCATTCTAAAGCACTTAAAACCTTTATCTAGATGCAAGTGCCTGCTGATGATCCCAAAACTTGCCAAAAGAAAATTTCCAGGCAAGTTGGTAATAAGAATGTAGGCAGTATCACCGTCACTAATTAAATCTGCAGGTGCCTCTTTGTCTAGGAGTTTAAATTTCTGCACCATTCTCACTGGTCCATCCTCTCGCCTCTGATGCAAAGGGTCAGTCCCTAACCTGGCATCCCAGCATGGCACCACAGCCTCCTTGGCTATCAGAGCGCTCACTCAGCGTGGGAGAACCATTCTCTTTTCTATCTCAAGCCAGTCTACTCCCTTGAACCATCACTGATGGCTGTGGGATTGCTCCTATTTATGGCTGCATAAAGGGAAGAGAATGTGGCTGGTACCTTGCTGTGGGGTGGGTGTATCTCTCTGACCCAAGACCTGAGGGTAGAATTATTTGAGAGGAGAAGGAAAAAAAAAAGTCCTTTACTCTCCTATCTATCATGGACTAGAAAATCAGCAAAAAGCTGCAGAGAGGCAAGCAGTGGGTGGTTAATTAAAGCAATTGAATTATTTTCTCTCAGCAAAGGATTGATTAGGCACTTGAGCACATTGGGCACTCATGGTATTGTGTTTGTCTCAAGCACTTAAGGAAGAGCGTAATGAAAAAGCTGTAATTTGCTATTTCAACAGTTTTTTTTCACAGAGTTTTGAAATGCTCATTGATAGTCTGGCAAAATTTCACTGCTAACTGTCTGCTCCAAGGAACCTCAACATGGTGTTTTGGACATGCATGGGTTGGGTTTTTTTGGCTTTTTTTTTTGTCAGTGGTCAACATGACCTGCTTTTGGCTTTTCCGTACACTCTGCTCATTTTCAGTCTAGTCCCATCTGGTTTCTGGGTATTGCTGCCCATAAAAAGTCATGCCTGAAACAGTCAAAGCTTAGATCCTGCCCTGACACAAGTCAGCATATTTCCCCTGAAGCAAAAGAGGTAGCACCGCATTGCTGCAGGCAAGGAGTTGGCCCAGTTTGACTGGGATGCCCATTTAAAACATAACTGACTTTCATGGTGCTGTGGGAAAGCAGGCCCCAGTCACTCCTGTGCACTGGGAATATAATCTCTAGGGCTGCTGGTTCTACAGTTTCTTCAAGTTTCAGTTTGACTGCAAGAAATAATAATAATAAAAAATAATCAATAGGCCTTATATATTTATTTTGGAATTTTTCTTGTTAGTCTCCTGCCAGAAGCAATAACTTTTAGTACCTTGATGAGCCAATATGCTAGTTTATATCAAATCTATCAGGATATTAATTTTCAGTCATAAATAGTGTATCTATCTGTAGTTTCTCCCATGCTCCTTTGAGGAAGCTACAAGTGACTGGTGTCAATGAGCAGTTTTGCTGCATAAAAGCAGTCCCTTATGCCGTCGTAAATGGTGAGCTCTCATATCGAGATCATTCAGCTGTAAGGTGTGATAGGCTTCTTCCCTGCATACTGCAACAGCTATTGTTTTAATGAACCAGATGATGAAAAATCAGGGACCATGTTGAAAATTGGAAGGCAGTGGGTTGGAGGAGAACCTGCCCCCTAACCACCATTGCTCTTTCCTTGGCTAGGTACGTAAAGAGTATGGAAAATGCCTGCGCACGCATTGCTGTAGTGGGAAAAGTACAGAGAGCTCTATTGGCTCAGGAAAAACCTCGGGGTCACGGACACCTGGAAGATATTCCACAGGCTCACAGGTAACCCGCACCTATCGTTCCCTCTGAAATGCTTTGCATCACCATGCCAATACCCTTTGTGGCTATGCTGGGAGGGAAACTCCTCTCGGCACCAAATGAGCTGCCTTAGGGCTCTCCCCAGTGCACATGCAGAGATTTCCCTCCTTCCTGGGCCTGAATTCAACACAGTGACTTCCCTTGGGATGTGACAGCAATTAGTGCCTCTCTGAGAACCTTCTAAGTAATTGTAATGAGAATAAAAAGTCCAAATTTGCCTTCCAGAGGCAGATGAGTGGTCATTACTTGAGCTGTGCTGCCCACTCTCCATGTGACTCCGGAGATGGGAGCATTTTGTCAGCTCTGCTACATCCCAGTACATCCCTTAATCAAGAGCCGAAGGTTGTTTTCTATACTATTGCCATATACAGGAATGATGCTATAACAACCAAGTATTTTTCTTGCTAAAATAAAAGACTACAAGAGTCTTGCAATAGCCTTCACAGTGAAAGGGCTTGCTTTCTGGCGTTCAGTGGTTTGATCAATTCCTTGCCTCACTCAATTTGCCTTAGTTTATAGACCTCTTAGGAGAATCCATTGGGGTCAGATTGTCTTATTAAGTTACTGGATTTGCTAACGCATTGGTCACCTGAAAATTCAGGTTTTCTGTAGTTTGTGTATCTAGTAATTTTGAAGCTAACTTGTGCTTCAAAGCTAACAGGTGCAGATTTAGGGACAAACAGTTTGTATAACATGAAGACGCTTACTTCTTAATCAACAGAAACCGAACACAAATTTATTCAGTATTACTTATGGAAGTAATTATACATGACAGTTCCACTATTAAATTATGAAAGACATGCAGCGAGTAACCAGTTATAACCTCCCAGGAAAACCTAATTTGCAATTTATGTCTTGCAGCAAATTATTATTTATTTTCAGTTGTTTCCAAGATGTCATCCAAGAGCTCCACTTTGGCATTTACGTAGGTCTGGATGTTATGCAGGGCAAATAACAGCAATAGAATATGGAGCCTCTCTCCAGTAGGCCATCAGATCCCACAGTAATCAATAATATCAAAACACACTATATCCAGCAACATTTGTTGTTGGCTGGTTTGAAATCCTTTGGTTTTACATAACTTAACTACTGGGTAGGTGCCCTCCTCTCTAAGAAGAGTTGACTTTAATGGACTTTAATGGGCCCTCCCTCTTGGCAGTCTCAGCACAAGAAAACAAGCCCTTTTGAGGGTGAACTGAGCCTCTCGGCAGCAGTCTCCTCGTGGCAGGCAAGGTTTGAGGTACCAAGGAAGATTATTTTGCCTGCAGAAGCTTGTCGTCAGGAAGATGGAAGTGCCTGAGACCTATTGTAAGCAGGAGAAACCTCACACAGGTGATAGAGAGTGGATGGAGATCAATCTGAGTTTTTGAAACCATCTGAGTCCTACCTAACTTTTGAATTGAGAAGTCCATGAGGAGGAAAACTCCTAAAATCCTTCTGTTCTCTGAAAAGCACTTAGGAAACAGAATAATTAATCCACAATGGATCATGTCAGAGAAATGCAATATATTAAATGTCTAGGTGAAAAATAATTGCTTTAAAAGTGCATAGGCCTCATGTCACAGATTCCGTTACTACATAGTATGAGGCACTTTTCAGCTGTGACCACATGAGTAAGCCCTGGAAGATCACACGTGGCTAAGATCCCACTTATCAGAATGACTAGTTTTTTAGCCATTAGGAAAAACATAGTCTGTCACAATGGGAATCGGCCTTCCTGATTCCCTAGACTGCCTAGCACCACTTTCATGCAGCCATGGGATACGTCCATCATACTCTGAGAGATCAGATGACAGAGAGTTTCCCCTGTGCACCTGGATTCCTCAGTCATCTTCACACGGGGATTGTGGTTGAACCGCTTGCAAGATACATATTGGCTGACTTTTTGATCTTTTGCAAGGTCTAGTTGGGGAGGAGCGAGACAGTGGCATGAAAGCAGATACTGAGGCAGATACTCCATAGCATATTTGAGAAACAAAACAGAAGGCCAGTTTATTCAGAATGCTATTTCCCCAGCAACAGAAGCTATACCACAGATGGCAAAACCATCATAGATTTTTCAGTAGGCGAACTAAAGTAATTCATTTGTGGGGGATTTTTTTCCCCTTGATGTTCCCTAAGATGGATAGTAGCTGTAGAAAACTTCATTCAGGGACACCAAGACACAGATCAAGTCTTCTGTTACACTTCACAAAAAATAAGACACAAGCTATCTGAGATAGTATGGGAAGCATATGTGCTTCTGTGTGTAAGTTATTTTTCCGTTATTTGGTGCTTTATTGGTAAATCTGTAGCTCACATGGGTCTGAGTTTCTATCATATGTGATTTCTGTTACTTTTTAAAATTAAGATTAAATTATGATGTTAGCAGTCCAATTATGCACTTCTTTGAGAGAGGCATTTGTGTTATGAAGTTAGGCAGGCAGGGCCTGGAGTGCACAAGGCAGATTACAGCAAAAGAGCAACCGCTTGCTTGCAGCGGGCTAGAAACAAGTCTCATCCTGAGCTAGACATGGCAATAGTGATCTTTAGTGGGGCAGAAAGAAACCTATCTGCAGCTGCTAAAAATTCATTACCTGCTGTGGTTCAATCCCTCTTCAGAGCCGGATTCGTAGGATGTGGAATGACACAGTTCGAAAGCAGTCCGAGTCTTCCTTTATTACTGGAGATATAAACAGTTCAGCTTCACTCAACAGAGGTAATTATAAACTATTTTTCATATCTCTACCTCGTGTAATGGCTTTAAGGAATCTGACATCTGTTGCCCCTTTCCCCCGCTCCTGCCTCCTCTTCACCTTGAGCGACGCTGGACACACATAAGAAATGTTACAATGATGATAACTGAGAGGAGGTTTTGTGGTGGTTGTTGCCTTTTTTTTTGCTTTTCTTTCTTTGTTTTACACATGTATTTTCAAGAATTGTAATTTCTGGAAGGGAGTTAAGAAAAGCAAAAAAGAGAAATTAAATTAAGTTGAAAAGAAATCTCCCCTTTCTCTCAGCAAACTGCTGGTACCAGAAGCTGCTGAGGTGCCAGATCTCATTGCTGACAGTGAAAATGGGCTGTTACAGCACAGTACATCCCGTGTTAAGCATTGCAAGAGTCCTGATTGTCCTGGGTATGTAGCAATACTGTCATCTTTACAGAAGTGAAAATGGACAGCAGAGCATAGATGTAAGAAAAAATTGTACTTGGAACAAAATTGTCTGTGTTGATGTTAATATAGCTAGTTTGAAGAACTGACTGATGTGAACTTTATAGATATCTGTGGAGGAAAGGCTATTAGAAACGTATATGCCAGACAAAATGTGGTGCCTGGCACAGGAGGAAATCTGAACAGCTTTTTCAAAAAAAAAGTCTTTTTTTGGGGGGGAGTTGCAGAAAAATAAGGGTTAGGGAATACCAGAATAAGAGCCTCAGAGACTGGTTTCTTTCTCCTCCAGTACAATTACTTCATGGCTTAGCCTTGAGCAACCAGATATCAAATTCTTTTTTGTGCATTTGCCCAGTTGATGTTGGAATTAAGAGGGGGTAAAATTAGGATTACTGGGCCCAGCTGTTCTCTGATGATGGTGAAAATCAAGAGCATTTCATGTCCTGATGGCTGGACTGCAAAGCTCAACTGAGAACTGAGTTGGGTTCTTACTCAGTCTTTATTCACCCAGAATTCCCACTGAATTTAGGGTGAGTTTTGCCTGAGGATAGACTTGAAGGATTTTGACTGTGCTGTTAGTCATATTGACTACTGAAGGCTGGGAAACTAGACGTATGCAATTCAGTTCTGTGAACATTATAGATATTGCCCAAATCAGTGCAAAGGGAAAGGCAGTGTAGTTAACATGGAGATACACTTTTCTCCCTCAACCCATTCTGATGGTTTTTATGTCACGATATATTCACTTTGCACTGAAGATTCATTCATAAAGACAACTATAAGGTGCTGTTACTGCAAATGCCTGATTTATCCACATGCATTGCATCTCTCTCTGTCTTTGCATCAAAGGCTGGAGAGCTGCAGCCAGGCTTCTCCGGAGCTAATTTAGAGGGGAATCGTTTGTCACACAAAGGTTACAGCAAGAATCGCTGTTTCCCTCAGCCATCCATTTTTCCGTCTCAGCAACAAACCGAAATATGTTATGCATTAAATGTTCACTCCTTTAGTTAGCGCAGAAGTTGACTTGTTTTCTGATGCAGCCAAGGCTACGAAGTGAAATGCTTTAATAAACAGGATCTTCTGGGCTCATCAGCAGAACAAAGTCATCTCTCCTTTTTCAGTTTAGGTGGGTTTTTTTGTGCAAAGACGGGAGTATGACTATAAAATGGGAAAGCTGTGAAGAGGTTTAAAGTGGGCAGTCTTTATCCCAGTGTGGCGAGAGCCTGTTACTAGATGTGCTTAATGGTCAGCTGGGAAATTAACAGCTAGGGGAGGCATCTTCAAAGTGGATTTCATCCAGCTATCTTCCTTGTGTAATGTCAGATGAGATGAATCACCTGAAGGACCTCAGCCTCTCAGCTGACTACAGAAACAGCCTGATACCTGTCTAGGAAGGGAAGTCTCTTAGGTAGGACACATAAGTGACTTGAGTAAGTTATACTATTGTACAGGGGCATCCTCCTTCTTTTTCACACAGGCAGGCACAATATTTGTTGTTTTTTTTCTTTTCTGGTAGATAGAAGTATCTGCAAAATGGAAACAAAAACATTTATTTGGGAGTTAGCATCTCCAAAGCATCAAGTGGTCAGTTCTGCCACAAAAAATACACGTGACATAAACAGTAAGCCCAGCTGCATAGAGCCCCAGATATTTCACACTTTATCCAGTTTATTCCAGCTGAAAAGAAACGTTCGTGGTTTTAGGGCTTTGCATAGAGCATAAATTCTTTCTTCCATCTCTCCAGAGAGAGCGGCAGCCTGAACAGACCAGTGGGGCAATGCAGTTTTCACAGTTCTTGTCTTCCTCTTAATATTTTAATATATATATCAAGCTTTAAAGGAGTTGTTTCATTAATGTTTTATTTACAAGCATGCAATAAAAGCTCAGAGGTGTCAAGTGTGAGCCTTGAATTGTATAGTTAGTAGCTTTCCCTGCCTAAGGTTGATACAACAGGCTCACATACCTATTCAGGAGTACCTCTCCAGCCCTCCCAGCCTAGAGACCTGTTGTGTGAAAGTATCTGTATTATCGCAAATTAAACATTCTTTGTCCACTGGTGTTTTTCCTGGAGCCCTGAAGCAGCAGCCCCCTTTCTAAAACAGGGAGAAAACAATCCTGTCTCCCCAGAATCGCCCCGTCCTCCTGGTCCTGGTGCAACTCCACTTCTGCATGTCCTGGGCCACCCCTGAGTTTTCATGTTTCTGTCATAGTAGCAGAAAGCAGTGAGACATCCTCCAAATGGGATACTTTCTCATTTAAGTCTTTTTTTCACTGATCACATTCACAGTACTCATAGTTCCCTGCTGCTTGAAAACGTCCTGGGCAAGACTGCTGTAGCTATCCATATTCCTGTATGATGACCAGCAACTCTCTATACAATCCCATGCCCTCTCCTCCTCCATCAAGCTCCTGGGCATCAGTCTGGAATATGGTGTCTGTGTTACTGCATCCTTCCTTTAGACATGTAACTATATCTTTCTCTAATTTAGCAGATATCACACTGCCTATGGCTTTTTTCAGCTCCAGATCCTCTTTTATCTACTACTCTCCTCCTCAGACTAATTGGCCATAATGTTATTTTTCTTATTCCCATTTCTCATACCAGGAATTTCAGACATAACCCCAAACTTGCCTGACCATAATGTGTTCTGTAATGAAAACTATACTCACTCTTGACTCCTAAGACATGCACAACCATTTCAGATATTTCCTGAAGGTAACATCTAATTACAAATCAGTCCAAAATGTTTCAGGCTTCATTTCCCCTTGCTGCTTGTTGTGGCTTAGTAATGGTGTGGATTTAGGGTTGTTATACCACTGAAATCAGGAGGAAGGAAACAAAAACCAGCCCTGGATTTCCTCTTCTATGGTCAAATGAAGAGCATGCCAGTCCATTCCGTCATGGACTCTGTTTCAGGATCCAGGTCCTTGCACTCCCACTCTGCAGCCTTGCCCAATTTTTCCCACTATGGGTCTGCCTGGATATTTCTGCCTTCTATTTCACATCCACCCTGTGCTCTACATTTCTTTTCCCACTGCTGAAAACTTGCAGAGGTGTAAAAGCTGAACCAAGCTGATTACCTTGTGAGTCGAAAAAAGAAGTCTCCTTTGCCTATTACGGTGTTTGGTGTAAGTGATCTTGGTGTAGGCACTTGGATGCACTGCTGAAAAACTGGACCAAAACTGCATGTAGGATGGACTAAAACTTACTGCTTTGAAGGCTGAAGAGTAGAAGGTATGAAGGGAAAGGAACAGATTTTTCCTTCGTGTTAGGTTCATGGGGAAAAAGTGGTGCAGATGACTGCTTGGTTGGAACGGTGGATTTTTTGGTATTTGGGCCAAGGACAGTTTTTAGAAAGAGATAGAGATTAAAAACAATTAACAGCATTACTATTATCCCAATTCTGCTGTACTTGTGCTTTGGTAATCTGATCATGGACCTGTGCTATACTCGCAAAGAGAGCCAGCAAGAGAAATTGGGATGTTTCTCAGCACAGTGCTGATGGCAAGAGGAGCGGATTGCAGGGGACCACTGCAATCACAGCGTGAGCACTTGTCATAGTTTAGCCCCGATTGGGACCAGACTATACAGTCGCTCTCTCACTCCCCCTACCCTCCAAGGGAATAGGCAGAGATAATATAAGGGAAAAAAAGCTTGAGGTTTCAGATAAGGACAGGGAGAGACCCTTAAAGTTACTGTTATGGGTAAAACAGACTCGACTTGGGGAAAACTATTCATTTATTACTAAAAGCAAAGCTGGATAATGAGAAAGAGAACAAGATAACCTCCCCCCATGCCTCCCTTTTCCCGGGGTTAACATTATCTCTACCACCTTCCCCCCCACCCCGCCCTCTCCGAGCAACACAGGGAGGAAGAGGGAATGAGGGTTACAGTCAGTTCATCACACCTTGTTTTACACTGGTGCTTTGTCATTGGGGGAAGAACTCCTCACATTCCTCCCCTGCTCCAGCGTGGGGTCCCTCCCCACATGCTGCAGTCCTTTGTAAAACTGCTCCGACATGGGTAATATCTTCCACAGGGTGCGCTCCCTCCAGAACGGCTGCCCCAGTGCGGGCCCTCCACAGCCTCCTTCAGGCATCCACCTGCTCCAGCATGGGGTCCTCCATGGGCTGCAGGTGGATCTCTGCCCCTCCGTGGACCTCCATGGGCTGCAGGGGGACAGCCTGCTCCACCATGGTCATCACCACAGGCCCCAGGAGAATCTTGGCCAGGAGCCGCATTACTCCTCCCCCTCCTCCTTCACTGACCTTGGCGTCTGCAGCTGTTCCTCTCACAATAAATTATTCAAAACTGGCTCAGGCAGATGCCTCTCAGGTTCTCTTCACATCTCCTCTCCTCTCCACTTCTTACAGCCTGGCTGGGCTGAGTCGGGCCCAGTTGGCCCCCTGGCAGGAGCAGCCAGAGGGTGAGGCCTGCAAGGCCCACAAGGCTTGCGCCTCCCCCTCTCTGCCCCGACTCAGCTTCTTCACATCATCTCTTCTTCTTTTTTTTCCTATTTTCCCCTTCTTAAATACGTTATCACGGAACATTTTGCTACCAATTGGCTCGGCCTTGGCCAGCAGTGGGTCCACTCTCGGCCTGGCCAAGTCCACTGAACAAACGGGAGCAACTTCCAGCAGTTTCTTACAGAAGCTGCCACCATAGACCCCCTCACTAAACAAAACCAGAACAGCACTGCTGGGCTCTGATGGTGCAGCATGGGCCTGAGCTTTGGCCACCTCACAAGCATGAGAAACAGGTCTGTTTGCATTTTCGGAGCATTACTGTCAAAAAGCACTTGGGTAGCTCAGACAGCCTTGCGAATAAGCAGTCATGCCAGCAGCAGCAATGCAACTCCAGCCTATTTTTGTCCTTGTTTTAGGTGAGAGGTAGTACAGTAATACTATCTCTCTCTGAATATGAAACAACTGTGAGAGAAAAAAAATCATCATGAACTATATGGTACTTTGTTACCCTTCAGATTTTCAAATTGGAGGAGGGGGTGATTTTTAACTTTTTTTTTGAGGAAAAATTGAAGTTATTTGTAAAAGAAAGGAGTATTCCTTGTTTTGGTGAGGCTCAAGAACAACAGAGACATAGAAGAGTTTGTCACTGATATGAGGCAGTGATTTGTTATCGGAAAACGCACTGGTGGAGTATATCCATTCAAGTTGGCACATAAGGGAAACTATATTTTCATTTGTGGCAAACACTTACTATATCTTAATAGTTTTTTCCTTTTTGGGGAAATAAATGGGCTAGGGGTAAAGCCACCAGATTTCTTTGAAAGTAAAAACTACTCCAGAAGTGTGTTGTGTTGGGTCAAGTGCTGTACTTCTCTAAGTCTTGTCTTACAAACTAGACAGCAAGTTTAATAGTCTATTCTGATAACAATCTTGCTATACAAGACCTTTTGTCTTTCGACTATAGGCATATATGCATTATGTCCCCTCACCCCTAAAGCACTGTACACTGTGCCCACCACCCTCATCCATGGAGATCTTCTTGGTGGTCTACATTGCTGCTCCTCTTGTCTGAAGGACAGTAAGCGTCAGGGAGTTGTAAGAGCAGAGCTGTTTTGTGAAGAAGAGCTGGGAGCTGAGGGGGAGTCAAGCATAAGCCATGGCCTCCCTGACGGGGCATTATCCCACAGGGGCTTAAGCCAGCAGGCAGAGCTTGGTGCTGGTAGCAGGGTTCATCCACAATCCTGGACAAGGTAAGGGGATGAACCACGTCCAGAGTCCAGTGCAGAGCAGCAGGCAATGAAGGCAGAGAAAAGGCTGGAAACTGGGCTACTATTCATGTCCAAGGTCCAATCAGGAGACAGAAACAAAGACTTGGTTTCCAGGGCTGAGCAGGGGATGTGGGTCCCCAGTGGAGCTCATCAGGGCCACTAAGGCCTATCAGGGTCATCAGGACCTCGACAGCTGGTGCAGGATTGGAGCCCTGGACTTCTGGCAGATCTTACTGCAGGATGGTGAGTCTTAAATATGAATTCATCCTTGTAGCCCTAAAGGGTCCATTCATGAGGGAGCACGCCCTTGCCAGCAATCCCCATCAAACAGTCATTACAAAGCCCTGAGATCCCCAGTACTGGCACACCAGATGTAATCCCTGGCTAGGAAATCCGTATTCACCCCCTGTTTGTTTCTATGCAAATGGGCTGAAATGGGAAATGGAAATGAGGGTATTGTTTGTCCCTGCCCCTTGCTTTTTCTTTCCAAATGCATAATTGTCATTGCATTTCTCAGCTTCTAAGTAGTGCTCCAAAATAAATACTTGATTTCCCTTTGCTTTATTATTTCTCCCCTGCGTTCTTATATCAACTACACAGACTTAATCTGAAACGTACACAGGAAAAAAGGGAAATTATTGCTACTGTTTTCAGAGATAATCAGTTTAATGTCAAATTCATGTGGATTTCTTCATAATGAACAGAACAAATTGAGCTCAAATTCAAACAGTGGGAATCTGAGTCAGAGAGGAAAATTAAAATGAAGAACATTAATATCCTGATTTCTAACCCAACTGAGACCTGATTGTTTCCTAAATGAAATCTCTCATCAAATTCCTCCCACCCACCCAAAAATATAATTAAGCTGTGATTTCCAAGCTGAAATTCTATCTGCACTGTTAACTCAGCAGGGATGACTGTATGTGTTGCAGGGAGGGTGGGTGAAGTTTTAAATTATCTTCAGGTGGCTGTATTATCCTGCATTTTTAGGAAGCAGTTATTTAGAAAATGCAATAGAAGGTGAAGTTCTTCTTTTGGTAGGAGGCTGTCACTCCAAAAGATGGGAGCTGCAGATTAGCGCTGGGGCACTACAGTGGGTCGAGTTTGGATTGTTCTCTTCCCTTTCTACTGAGACATGGAGGCTGCCGGATGTGTCTCAGTTTTGCGGGATAAAGGGGTTTCAGTTTATCTATCTGCATGGGTGGGTGTCATAGTCTGGATGTAACTTGGCAATACAGCAATGAAAATGGGAGAGTTTGGTGTGGTTGAAAGGAGAGACAAGTGGAGGAAGAGAGAAAACGAAAGAAAAGGAAAGAGCAAAATGGAAAAAAAAAACGAAATCAAGTCAGGATTCCCCCGGGGATCTCAAACCCCATCACCAGTACACTTCAAAGAGCGATTGCTGCCCATTTGCAACTCTGATCCTCTCCTGCTGCTACGTAGAAAAAGCGGAGAGTGGATGAAAATTTGGACCATGGAAGCACTACTGTTGTCGTGCGTCAGTCTTTCTCAAGATGCTTGTTTGGTCCATGATGGATTGATGTGACCAGTGTGACAGTCGGATTTCTACTGAATTTATGTTGCATATAAAACAAGTAGCAAGCAGCCAAGCTCTAGGAGAGTCGAAAATGCCTCTGCTCATAGGATATTCAGAGGGCGCCATCAACTGATCTATCACAGTCTGTCTAAATGCTTCTTCCCTGCTCTGAGTAGCACCTGTGGCTCTTGTGGCTTAAAGATATTAGAGAATAAATAGTTTTTCTGTTTTCTTTCCATTTGTTTTCTTTTTACAGTTGCCACAGCAAACAGTGCTCCAGTTTCTCCTGTGAAGTCAGTCAGTTTTCATGTCATGTCCTCCAGAGAGATGGTTTTATTGTATGGGAATTTTTTCATTTTAAGTTAGCAGGTTGAGGCTATACGAACATGGAAGTTGGCAGACAGAGTTAGCGATGACCATTGCAATTTTTAAATATGCTTTCAAGTTTGCCAGATCACTTTTTTCTTTTATGCTTGTTCCTGTTGTGGTACTGGGGTAAGCAGGTTCAGCGCAACAGAATCTCAGGATGTCCAAAGTGCCTGCAGTTGCTTTCCTTGTTCATGAATGCATCTGCAGATGCCTAGAGAGAACTCACTGAAATATTCCTGGGTATAAAAGTACTTTGCTTTTTTTTTTTTTTTTCTGAGCACTAAACAGTTCAAAAATACTTAGACTAAAGAAAAGTGTCTGTCTCTTGCAGACACTTTTCTCTTGTGAGTACCATCAATGCGTGACTGGAGATGTGAAGTGGAGCAAGAGATGCATCTGTTTAAATCTGAGCTCCCCTTGGAGATGCTTTAAATGCTTTGTGCTCCATTTTCACTGATACTCAGGGTTTTCTGGACATAAATGCGGAGGATTTCTCAAAGTTGAGCCCAGGATGGCCCACGTAGTGGCCTCTGTGACCATTCAGAGACCATTATCTGCTGATGTGCAAGACTCATTTCTTCATCATCATTGCTTTAAATCTAAGACATAGCACTTTTTTCCAGAACCTATCCTTTTTGCAGAGTGCTGAGAGATGTCGGTGCTTAACACTGTCCATTGCTGAATCAGCAGGGGCAAGATGCTGTATGAACCTGAGGGATGCAGCAATCCTTGCCCTTGAGCATCTCCCTTCTCAGTGGCTAGCAAAACCCTGAGTCCTGGGAAATTTATTCTTTGTTTCAAGGGATTCATCAGTCCTGGAGCCTGGAGGCCTCTGGTTTAGCCACAAATGGCAACAGCAATGCCACTCTCCTCTCACCTTTGGACTACAACTAGAAATTCAGTTTCTATTCCTTTTTGGTCCAGGCTGCCACTTGAGAAGGAGGTAATGGTTTTTGGAGGTGCATAAATGTCCCCTGGCTGTCTGGTGGTGATTAAGGGGTGAGAAGCAGAATTAGTCCCTGGTGGCATCTCTCTGCTAATCCGGATAGAGTCTGTGGGCTGATTTCTAGAATCTTACCACAGTTTCTTGAGTACTGTGGCTTCTGCTTTTAACTGGGGAAGGTAAGAGTAGAATGCTCTTAGCATGGATGCTTGTAGCAATGCTCACAACACTGAGGAGAGCCTGTGAAAGAAATAGAATGGTTGATACATATCTGGACTTCGAAATTTCCATTTTACCCTGTGTAGGAGGCTGTTCCTTTACCTCCCCACCTCACCACCACTAGCATTTTCCTGATGAAGCTCTTTGATTTCATCCCCCATGCCCTTCTGCTTCTTCTGTTCCCTCTTGTAACCCTTACAGACTACACACATCCTCCCCTAACCCCATGAATACTTCTGCCTTAGGCCCATTACCCAGATAGAGTGTGTATTTGGAGGGAGTGGTCCACATGCAGTTGCACCAAATCAGGTGGGAGGATTACTGTTTGCAAGCCATAAATCTCTGCAATCTTATTAAGCAGTTGTTGGTTTGGCTAAAAGTCAGTATCTGGGCATTCAAAATGACCCATCCTGATAATCACATATGAAGTAGAGAGAAATTTCAGGTAGATAACAGCAGAGGAATATTTTCTGTTTGTGAGGGAAACTCAGCATCCTTTTGGACTAGCACATTGACAGGCTGAGAGAGTTGGGGCTGTTCAGCCTGGAGAAGAGGAGGCTCCGGGGAGACCTGATAGCGGACTTCCAATACCTCAAGGGGGCCTACAGGAAAGATGGGGAGGGCCTGTTGTGATAGGACAAGGGGTAATGGGTTTAAATTAGAGGGAGGTAGATTTAGATTAGATATTAGAAAAAAAAATTTTACAATGAGAGTTGTAGAGCACTGGAACAGGTTGCCCAGAGAGGTGGTGGATGCCCCATCCCTGGAAACGTTCAAGGCCAGGTTGGATGAGGCTCTGAGCAACCTGATCTAGTCAGGGATGTCCCTGCTCCTTGCAGGGGGGTTGGACTAGATGACCTTTGAAGGTCCCTTCCAACTCTAGCCATTCTATGATTCTATGATTGCCTCTGCTATTTTTTTTTCTTTTTTCTTTTTTTTTTTTTTTTCAATGCCAGGAAAATTATGATTTTCTACGTCAAGGATCAAAACTCAGGGAATTTAGCTCCTATTTCTGCCTACGTGCAAAATGAATCCCACTGTCGATTATCTTCTGGTTTATTTTGCCTCTCTGCTGCCTGGGACTGAGTTAGCTGAGATTTGTAGCAGTGATTTCAATGAGTGACGTGACATTCCTCCTTTGGGAGATATTATGAACTGGCTTTGATTTTAGGATTGACAGCCATATAATTGGAAGTTCAGTCATTAGGTGGATCAGATTTAAAGAGGAAAAGTAAGGGCAAGGCAATTTCTGAAATCAGAGCAGGCTTTGGGGAATATTAGATCCAGCAGAGTATTGCTGCAGAGCAATCTTAATATGATGACTGTGAAGGAGGAAGGAAGAAAGCATGGCTGCTTATATAGATTCCTATAAGTATGGTCCAATTTCCATCATAGGCAGGGCTCTGCACGTCTTGGTAAAGAGCTCAGGTCTAGTGAGAAATAAGCATAAGCAGGAACAATTAGGAATAATGCATGTTTGTATAGTCGAGGTACAATGAGACATAAACCCTTGGAAGGGGTAGTAGTGGTAAAGAGAAATGTCCCATCCTGGGAGACAACATTTCTGCTCCAGGCAGTTGAGAAGGAATCAGCAAGTGGGTAAATAATTATAAATTTATGTAGACTAGCTGTGTGTTTCAAACATGGCCTGCAGATTATAATACAGCAGAGATTTCAGTCATCTGAAATCATTGCAGAAGAAAGGAAAGAAAAACAGGGCAAAGCAATACTTTCCGTCCCCTATCTCTGCATTTGGCAGAGGATGGCCCAGAGCTTAACAACCTCATTTGCTGAAACTCCATTTCACTGAAGTCAGTATTAATAGCTTCTCAATGAATAGATTAGATGCTGCAAGTGACAACAAACCTATTTGAGAGAAATTTAATAGGGAGGTTTATTGAAGTTTATTAACTGAATCCTGTTGGCTGTTATAAGAACACAGCTCAATAAATCTGAACGTTTTGTTGGAGGGAACCAGGAAAAATGCTGAAAATACCCGTTGTCCTCCAGCAAATATGTGTGATTTCAGTTTTCATAATTGCATTCATCATTGGAATTACAAGTGAATACATGGAAGACCAGGATTACTTTAAATACTTGAAAACTCTGCCTGTAACACAGAAAAGGACACTACTGCATACTGGTAAGGAAAGTCACAAAGAAGACTAGAGCTTTGACTCCTACAACCCTAGTTTGAATGTATTTTCTTTCCCTGTGAGTAAAGTGGAATAAGTAAGTTAATGCTAAGTGATGTACAGAACCAGCTAGAATTTACAAACTGAAATCAATGCAGAAAAGCTATTTCAGTAACATTCACGTTAAGGAGATGAGTTATTTACTGTGGTTGTGGTAAGGCAGCATATGTGGTGGGGTTTTTTCAATGGACACTTAGGAAAGGATTCATCTCTAACTGTATTGTTGGTGTTCCGGCTCAACTGGGCTCCATGATAGGTCAGTGACCGCAGTACCTTCAGGGAATGGTCCATGCTCTCTCTGGCTGTCACTTGTCTCTGCAGGGTGGCCTGAAGTCAAGTATTTGAAGTGTGAGAATTTGAGGGACTTGATTTATGGTGGCTGTGCACAGTAAGATAAGTTGGGTACTTCAGGAGGCAGAGCGAGCAGGAGTATAGCACAATGCCCTAGCCTTGAGGGAAGGGAGCTGCATGGTCAGCAAAATCAGGAGAAAGCAGGAAGGTTAAGGTTGACCAAAAACACATCAGTACATGGTTTTGTTATTGTTTCCTTCTTCTAGAAACAAACAAGAAAAAGCCCAAGAAAAACTACATTTTGGGACTACTGGGTCAGAAGCAATGAAACATTTTGTTACGACTCAGATGTGCCTTTTCTAAACTTTTTTTTTTTTTTCCTACTCTAATGAAAAGATGACATAATACAAAATCAGTCAAAGTCAACTTTCATACAAATTGCTCTTTTGGAACAAAAAGTGAAAAAAAAATTAATTTTAAAATACTGATTTTTGTATGGACATTTTTGAAGCATTCAGCTGATTTCATTGGTTCGTCCACTGAAATTCGCTAACTGATTTGGTCTTCTTTCTCAGCAAAACTGCACTTCTGGCATGTCTGCTGGGCAGTGGGGGAAATCTTCCCATCCCTAGTGAATTTCCACTCTGCTGAAATGCACATAGCAAGGACAGAGCAGATTTTGAAATGCAATTGAAAAAGCCTGAATCCAAAGAAGACCCACAACAGTGTTGTTACCTATGTGGACAGATGATCCCAGCTAAACCAGTGCTGCTCAAGCCATTTCAGCCTGGTAGAGCCACACATTATTTTTCTTTTAGAAAGTCTGGAGGAGCAGTTGGATCCATTTCCCTTCCTGTAGGGTAGACCATGAAGATGATTCAAGTTAACCTAAATGCCTTTGTGTGGCTTTGTCAGCCAGCTGCCCACAAGAAATTATTTGACTTTTGTTCCTGAATGATGCAGAATGATCCAGTCGAGCGTCTGGCAACATGTGCTTGTCATCATCATTTTCATCCTTTGCTTTCAGTGAGTGGATAAATCATACTTGTGTTTAACAAGGTGCAGTTTTCCCTTACAGACACAACACTAAACTGTTCCAAAAAAATATTTCTACATTCAATGTTGTCCTGCATCAAGGACATCAATTTCTGTCTTAGAAAGGGGAGAAAAACGTATCATTTGATTGCATACTGTCATTAAAATAATACCTACTTGCATAGGCACACAAAGCAGCTAGCTGCAGCTATCTGAATCCTCTGTGTGTAGTCACAGTGATCGTAAAAATTGTGGGATTTTCATTTTCTTTGTCCTGGTGGGTTCACGTATCAGATTTTCTCAGTTTGAAAGTCAAAAATATAACCCTCCAGATAATTTCTTGCACTCTGAGCACAGGCCATGCCTTCTCATAGGCTTTTAAACCTGGTAAGAAAGGCTGAATCTTTGGTACTTGGATCATGAGGATCCCCAATGCTGTGATAGGGACAGGAGCATCTGTGTGTTACCCAGATAACACTTGCCTTCTGTAAGAGCATCGTTCCTTTCTCCTTGTGATCAGTCTGTAGATCCTTCACTTGAGGAAGTCCAGCACCAAGAAATCTTGAACTAAGCACTGGTATTGCCAGAAACCTGAATTTGAATGTCATTTTGGATATCAGAGCTGGCCTGGTAGCTGTGTTTGCACTGAACTTTAATCTTTGGTTGAGTATCAGTGGAAACAAGGAGACTTGGGACTGTAGTTACGCCTATCTGATGGTAGGGAGTATTTTTGTAGAGGTGTGAGTTCTGCTATTAAATATGTTTTCTGGTTGTGATGATCTCATCACACTGAACAAGGAGGTGCCCAGGTGAACTTGTGGGTTTGAAGCCCCATCTTTTTTCCAGCCCCAAATTCATGCTCCCACATGTACACTGCACAATAGGAGTTTGGAAACAGTGCATTTTCACTGAGTAGGATATCTTTGAATAGCACAACTGTATTTCAACACAGCTGAGTTGAAGAAAGTCACCCTAACTAAAGCAAGTAAGAGTGGTGGCTGTGTGCTCGGCTCAGGTGCTTCAAAAGACAGCAAAAAAAGGGATTTGTATAGGGAATATTATTACTGAAACGTAGGGAAGCAAGGATGACACAGGGCTGTGGGATTTGCTGGGAGAAATTGATGTCACACCACACCTGAGAGCTGAGGATCCAGCTGTAAGTGAATAGATAAAAATAAACGATGAACAACTGCTGCTTGCTTAGGATATTAGGCACCTTGCCAATACCAAGTCAGACAGCTGCCGAGGGTCACATCCCCAGAGCACTTTGCCAGGGAGGAGATTCAGGGTGCTCGATGGGCACCCATGACTCTGCTCTTTCGGCTTTTTGGGTCCCCAGACATGCATGGACCTTTGCAGTCACAGCCCCAGTAGCCAGCCTTTGCTGCGCACCCGCATGTGGGGCTGCAGAATAAGCCTCTTCGCTTTCTCTCATGGTATTTTGAGAGAGCATGCTGCTTTGATCCCATACTTGCTTTATTGGGTTTTTATTGGCTGTTTATTACCAAGGGCATTTTCATGCAGACGAGCTTATAGTTTGGTAGTCTACCTGCTCCTTCTGGTCATGCTTCATCTGCAGACCTATCTGCTCTTCCTAATAGCCTTGCTGGTTGCTATAGCAATGATAAAGTATTATGAAAAAGGCAGATGATATTTAAATGTATGGCTGGTGTTACCTTTCTCCATCCTGAGAAGGAGAAACACAATAGTGGAGATTTGTTTGGTGTATTATTGTTTTATCTAGAGCTTTAACTGTAGGCTTTTTGGAGCCTGAATGCAGTCCTTTCTCAGCATCCTTTGAGGCTGGGAGTGTTGCAGCTCTAAGCAGTTAGGGAGAAACAAGAGTCAAAACTAATGAATATAAGGTTACAGAATATAATTCTATTTTTAAGGTGGCAAAGATTACATTTACTGTGACCAGCAGAGAGAGTGAAGTTTGCCATGGCCAGCCTACTGTGATGGGAACCTGCTGCAGAGTTCTTAGGGCCCAGTTGGATTTCTGAAAGTACCAAAAGATAGCTGAACATGTTAGTAGTATATTTGGTTTGGATTTGCATCAGGAGAATTACTGGGCATTGCCATCAGCAGCAGCATTTTGGTCAGTAAATTAAAAAATCTTAATGCCCTCAACAATCAAGGGAGAAGGCAGTAGATGTAGTATTTTTGCTCAGTAGCTGCATGCAAGAATGGGTGGCTGTTTTGTTGTACCAAGCCTCTTCTTCTACATGTCCGAGAGAGAAAAAATTACTTATTCTGTATTTTCAACTTTTTGCCAAGTTTATAGTCAGAATCACCTATCTACATTAAAAGTTGCTAGAAACTATCTAGTTTGTAACAGCCTGAAAAAGCCAAGCCTGCATGAATTTAGCTCGCTTCAGAGCCCACCATCCTGGTGAACACAGGCAAGCAAACCGTTACGTGATGACACAGATTGCTCCCTTCTCCTCTCTTGTCACACAGCGAGAGCAACCTCCATGCAAAACACCTCAACCTGCCCAGCTGTGACAGGATCAGCTTGTTTCCACCTATAAGGGATCACTAGACAAGATCAGACCAGGGATATATTGAATGAGATGCTCTTTCTGGCAGTTGCCATTTAAAGATGCCTTGTGCTAGAGCATTCAAAACCACGTGGCGAGTATATTCTTCTCCACATCAAATCTCATAGGGACCAAGTTGGAGATTGGGTTAAATCTCAAATGGAAGGATTATATCACTTCTGAATTTATGGCTGGCCTTAACTCTGGACATTCCCATTACCTGTATAAAAGTGAGTCCCTTTTTGAATCTTTTATGGCTCAGCTTGATTAAAAGTGGGATGAAAGCAGAAACAATTTCAAGGGACTTAGTACTCATGCTGGTATAGAACTAGTGCAAAAAGAGAAGTGGCTCCTACAGTCCCTCATCCCAGATGTACATGAGATTGATGGAAAATACATTACCAGAAAGAAAGAATTTACTCAAATGAGTAACCTGTTAGTTATATTCAAGGTTGCTTAGTTAAGCGTTCATATAATGTTTTCTTACAGGAGGCAGCTTTGTTTCCTTATTTCCAAATATAGCAGCTCATCTTGCTTTCCATCAGCATAGCCAAAAATATCAGGTGAAAGAAAGTAAGTCTTCTTTTTTTCCAGTTGCATGTGTCAAGGAGCCTCCCTGGCATGCAGCCCCCATACAGTGCCGCCTTCTACTTTGTCCTATGCTCAAAAGACCAATTAAGTGATCTGTTAATGCCATACACCTGAGGCTGGGAAGAGCTGAGGGAAGGTGAGGGAGAGGCAAGAGTGCGATCTGTTCTCCTTTACCTGCACAGACGTGGAGAAACTCCGTTGCGGGAAATGGAGCCAGGCCAGCATGTGAGCAGCACAGGAGGCAGCTCTGGAGGCCTCCACCTAGCCTTAGGTTTGGCCAATTTTTGCTTTTCTAAAAATAATTAGTCAGTGTGAGCTTTCAGAGAGTTCACCACTAAGAGGATTTGTACAGCCAGAAGCCCTTGGGGCTTATATATTCTCAGCAACTCCATCCAAAAAACATAAGAAAGAAAAGGAAAGAAAAATCAGGTAATGAGTTGCAGAGAAGAGATTGTATCCAGCACCCCACATGCCTCGCAAAGACTGCTTCTGCCATCTCCACGCCTAAAAGAGGCAAATGGGGTCTCCACAACCCAACCATTGATGAAGGCATCCCTGCCAGGATTGCTGAGTTTGAGAACTGGCTTGTTTGGGTTGAGACTATCAGATGTTTGTGACAGCCACGTAATCTGAGCCCTCTGACAGCCCTGTCCTGACTAGCTCTACTTACCCCACCAAAGATTTACTTTCCTAGTTTCCTAAGGTTTTGTCTTAACAATTTAGCCCTGGATGTGAAAACCATGATGTGTCCTTGAGTATTCCTACCGATGACAGTGGGAATGGCCCTGGGCTCAAGTTTTTGAGTAGGTCATCTCTTTAGATCCCAGAGGAGATTCGGTGTACAGGCTTAATGAGTTTTTTTTTGGTCCTGAAGGTCAACTAAAAGGTTGGGGGAAGGTTTTGCTTCATGAGTTGATGGCTGTGGTAGGAATCAAGATAGGTCTTGGCAGCCACCTGCCAAACCATGATAATCCTGAAAAGCACAAGTCCAGAGACTGCAACTCAAAGGGATAGACCAAAGCAGGAGGACAACTGCTGACTGAGTGCTTGGAAATGACAGTAAAGAGGTCTGGGAGTGGGGAAACAAGGTGTTTGTGGAGCAAACCCTAACCTTGGGCCTTCAAGAAGGGCTCAAGAGAGCCTTGAAATGTATATCTCAGTGGCCACTCTTGCTCCTGATGGAAATGCCTGATGGAGCCACAATACTCTCACCTTCAAGGGTGGATTTGAGTGATTGTGGATGTGCTTGACAGTGGTAGCAGAGCTGTCACTGAAGTTAAACTCACCGTCTTAGACATGAGAAACAGCTACTCTCTGATAAGTCCTGAGAGCATTTTGAGAGGCCGCATTCTCCATTTCTTCTTTTTAATTCTGCTTTTTTTTAATTTTAGATGTGTTGCAAAGGATGAGTAAAAGAGATCCTAGCCCATAGTGGGAGTTGAATGTGCTGGTTTTTGTTAGTCATTATATATATATTTTTTTAATTCATTTGGCACTTTCTGGAGAGTTTTTCCCCCCACATTGTGTAGGTTGCCATCTTCCTTTCTTTCTTTGTAGCAAGCATGTGGGCATAGCCTTGCTTACACTCCAAGCAACTGAGGAACCACCATAAATGTAGCTTATCTGCTTTCTGATAAATTTTCTTTTGCATTGGTTTGGATTTGTGCATCATCAGTAACATCTGTTCTGCTTTAGTGGCATACAGTTTTCTGAGTCTAATTAGCTGGCTGCTTGTAATCAGGACTATTTCAACTGTTGTCATTCTGAATGTTCTTTTTTCCTTTTTTTTAATACCACATTTGCCTGATTGACCTTTTTATGTTTTGTTTTTTTTTTTCTCTGTCTTTCTATTGGGCTGCTCCAGGAGCCATGGCTAATCATCTTATAACCAATGCTCTGCTTCGTCCTCATGGCACTAACAACCCTTATAATACATTGCTTGGGGAATCGGCGGTCTATAACAACCCTTCTGTCAGCATGTACAACGCACAAGGTGTGCTGGAGTTTCTCTCTAATTTTTCTAGTGAGAATTCCATTTTCTGTGGCTTATTTTAGCCCATTTCTTTCTCTTTTTTCTTCTTTTTCTTTTTTTTTTCCTCCCCATGCACACACACTTTGTTTTTTTTGGAACTGGGCACAAGAAAATGATCCCTTCCCCTTTCTTTCATTTCAATGCATCTTTCCATTTTACAGAGGCTTTTTTTCCATGAATGATAAAATTCACTTTGAGAGTCCCTCATCAGTTCTACTCAAAGCATTCATAGTGGTTTTGATTTTGATTTTTTTTTTTCAGTCTCCTCGCTTTTGTATTGGTTTTGTCTTGTGTGTGTATTTTGCTGGACATAATCATTCTTCTCTTTGTTGTCTGCACATTTCCTTGTTAAACCATTCATTTCTGAAACAGGAACACCTTTGAAGGTAAGTGAAGCTAAAATGGCCTTTGCCTCCAAAGCTGCTCTCATTTGAAATGGCATAGAGAAATGTGGTCAGTGGTGTACTGGCTTGTGCAAGAAAAAGAATGCAAAATAAAGCAAAACTGTCCTTAATCTCCAAGATAAATGACAGCTGAAGTGAGGAGCATAGGTCAGCTCCAAAGAGCAGATCTTAGATATTGTAAGAAATGTTTTGCCATTTACACTAATACATTTTGTATGTGCTATTAGACAGGGAAAAAAATAGAAAAAGGTATAGGGAAAGTAGAAGCTCTTGCATATCCTCATTTTGGAAAAAAAAAAAGGTAAAGTCAGTTGCAGTAAATGGAGATTTCTGCTGTAGAAATCAATCTCGTCACCTACATGTTTGTCTCTGCTCTGGCTGTGGGAAGGGACTATGTTTGTAAGCTGATGTCCTGATGCTTCCATGAGGGAGAGGCAGATGCATTTAAGCAGGCCCTGAGGAGGAGGTGGGGAGTGTGGAGCTCTGCTTCCACTTCCATGGGATTTTTTGGTTGATTTTTTTTTTTTTTTTTTTTTTGGCTTGCTTGCAAGGTGGCTGAATTGTTACGGAGTAATGCTGCATTCAAGCACATGTATGTCAGCACTCTATCAGCTCTACATTCCAAATGAAAGAGTTCTTTTCCAGTAAAGGATCTCTAAGGAAGGGAAAATAATGATGGTTATAATGCAAGCAGGAAAACCCCCTTTGTACTATATGGCAGTGTACTGTTTATAATAGAAATAGGTGATGAACTGTATCCCTAGGGTATTTTCATTCAAAGCACAAGGAAAGCAGATGTGTTTGACCTTTTGACCTTTTAACTGTTTATTAATTTCCTAAACTATGCTAATAGTGCAATACATTTTGTTCCACTGACTCTTTTTTAAAAAGGGTGACTGACATGAAACACTCTAAGTTTTAAGAACTTCAGTGTACTGCAAATGTCAAAATGAGCTTTAATATTCTGTATAGTTTCTTGCATGATAACATTGAGGTTAGGGGGACTTTTAAATCAAGTGGCAGCAGGTAACGCTGGATCAGCATTTGGCTTAAGCAAGGTCCTGATGTTCAGGTCCGGGTGCCTCATCAACTGAACCCAAGCAATTTGTGTGGAAATCTGACAAAAAAGTTTTACGTGCATTTTAATAGTCTTGTGTACTTCTAATTTTTAAGACTAGATTCTGATACAGTTACCTGAACTAACAGCATTTTATTCCACAAAAAAGTGTAACTGGTTTGCAAATGCTATTCAGTGCAATGCAGCCAGATGGATAACTGAGAAGCCTACTCAGGCTTCATCTGTGGGAGATGAAGAGAGTGGGAACAGTACTAATCTCATTTAAGCCTCTGGAGTTTGACATCGCCTTTAGAGGGAGCAGAACCCAACCCATTCTTTTCAGGAGGCTGAAAGTTAATTAATGACCATAGAATTGGTATAGCTTTTCCTTTTCAAGTTGGTTCCTCTCCCTGGATAATTACAAATGGTGAATATTAGGAGATCATGCAGCAGAAGCAAAGGTTAGCAAAACTATCCAGGCCTAATGGCTTCTCTGCTTTTTTAGGATTTACCAGCAGGCACGGTAAAACGGTGATAGTGTGTTGTAAAAATAGATGCTGTCACCATCTGCGGGTGTGCCTTGGCTGGGATCGGCATGCGGTGAGGGCATTGCTAGCTAACATCATCCAACTAACTCATTCCACATCTCTAAGGCTATTACTTTTTTTGCACCTTCATCCACCACTTCTAGCCATTGACAGGACGCTATAAGAAACTTGGGGCCTGATCCAATCCACCCCTTCCTTTGCCCCTCTCTGATTACATGTTTTAAAATATCATCTCTGCTCAAGCCAAAGCTGCCCGGTCTGCGGTAGAGACTCACCAGGGGCTTGGAGCCCTAAAAAAAAAACCTTGAAAAGAAGCAGGGAGGCCTAAAAGGCCAAAGCCCTGTTTCCTGGTGGCAAAAGCGATTCCTTGATGGGACACAGAGCGTAGATAAAGGAGGAGATGGTAGGTGAGGGGTCTGGCACCCCGCAGCATGTGTCGAGTGCTCACCACCGTTGGCAGCCGATAGACGTGCGCTTGCTCAGTCTCGCGGGCACAGGAGTTTCTCAAAATGACCTAACTGCTTTTGTGAGAGCTAATTTGAAGAGAAGGCAACAGTCTTGTTAATGAGCTCTGGTTAAATCCCAGCATGCCACAGACCATTGCAAAGTGGGAAGCTGAGAGTTATCACTGGCTCTTCATCTTCATCTGTGACTCTTCTTGTTTTAACCCTTTCTTCTCAATAGCTTTATTTAACAATGCCGTTATTCGAACTACCATTCCTCTTACTTTTTTTTTTTGCAAAGTCCATGTAGTTTGCCATGTGTTCAGTCAAAAAAAGTGCAAACTTACCAAAGTTTGTAAAACGCTAGCAGCCCCGTGATGAGCAAAGTCATACTGTTAGAAAGCACTGTTGCAAAGGATGGACAGCAAAACATTTTTAGCAAGGAAACGGATTTCAGTTTCAACTGCCAGGTGTTATTATAACTAACAGTAAGTAAAGCCATTCATTTTAAGACTTTGGAAGTGACATTGACAGTGCCTGTCTTTTCAAGCATGACTGTTACCAGCTTTAGACTTACTTAAATTTCCAGTCATTCTTTGTTGATTTGTATTGCACACCGAACATTTTATAATGGCATTGGAAAACATTTTAAATGTGATAATTTTTTATATGAAAATGTAGTCTGTTGAATATTGTGCATAAAGTAATTTTTCTGTCTAAAATGTCAATATTTTTAACCTGAAATAAACCATGTAACAAATTCATGTATTCTGAGCAGTGGAAATTATTTCCGTTAACTCTCTTTTCTGCATATCATCAGTTTGCTTTTTACTCATGTTTCTCCTACTGTCGCTGTAAGCTTACTTGTTGTTTTTTCTTTCCTTTTCTTCATGCTGTCGTTTAGAGCCCTACAGAGAGACAAGTATGGGAGTAAAGCTAAACATTGCATATCAAATGTAATTTTTTTTTAGTTCACTTTTATTGCATCACATATAGATGATGTCGTTAATAAAGGAAATTCATCTCACAGTTTTGAACTCAAAAGAATATGACTATGTATATGTATATATACATGTACGCGTGTGTATGTGTGTGTGTATGTGTACATATTTATATAAGATATTAGATGATGCTTTCTTTGTTTATTTCTCATTTTTGTGGTATTATTTACTCAGCGTAGTTTCTAATATAACTGTGCATATGATTTTTTTTAAATTTCACATTTTTATTTGCGAGGTCATGGCATTTTTATATGGTGTGTTTCACTGCAGACCCCACTCTGTTCTCACTTGCAATGCCTCCATTTTATTTCCCCACCAAACCTCGTCTCTATGCATTGTCAGCAGAAGCACAACGCTCAGCACCTCAATGCATATGTTACTCAACGTGACCATCAGACAGATGCTGTTGAACCCGTCACCCATTACATACGGTCCTCCCCGCAAAATGCTCACTTTTCATTTCTCCCCAAGCATCATGACTCAGTTGGAGAGCTTCCACTATGAAAATCAACAGCTTTGCTCTATGTCTGTGATGGCTAGTTGATTTTTTGGCATAGCTCCCTCATTTGTTGGGAAACCCAGGATACAGCAGCACCCTTTAAACTTCAGAAACCTAAAAGGTGACCAACGCATTCGGGACATTTCACTCAAAATTAATAAGAAAGCCTGCAGTAGCACTTTCCAGCCCGTGACATGCAGCAACTACTCCATCACAGATATAGACTGAATCCTGGATTTTCAGAAGGTACACATGCCATGTACCAAACATGGTATGAGCAACTGTTCATCTGAAATTGTCGGCTAATGGGTCCTCTAATCCACTGCAGCTTTTTGGGAGCTGCTTGCCATTTTTTGGCAATTCCCAAAGCCCTTAGCTGAAAGGTCAATACGTTATTTCACGCATCACCAAACTTGCACTCCTTCCAAGGAGGCCAGTAATCCAAAAAAAGGAAGCGTGATGGCTTAACCGCTTGGCCTGGTTTTCTCCTCCCTTGCCCCCTTGTGCTGCATTGTTCTCAAAGCACTTCCCCACCATCTCCCATAGCGTGTTGGGAAAGAGCCAAGCTCCAACCTTACGTTGACAATATTGAGACACCTAAGGAGATGTGATAGACAATTAGTTGGGTGGCATCCTGAGACCCCATTACTTCTTGCAGGCTCCCCGAAACCCACCATACCGTGGCGATGATGGTACTTGCTGTACCTTCCACTGAACCCTCTGCTTTAACTTTGCAAGTGAAATGGGAGCTATTTTTAAAGGCTTCGCAAGACCCCATAACAGCTGCCTCCAACATCGATTGTATTAGAAAATCCCCACCTGGCCAGTGTGGAGTAAGTAATTTTGGCCATGCCCTTGTGCTGGGAGAGGTAGGGCATTTAGCCTTGTTTCAAAAAAGCCTGGGCCAGGAAGCACTTTGTGCCTCCACCTTGCTAATTCCCAAATCCTACCACTCAGGCCTTATGCCTTTGCCCTGGCAGCCTGCCAAGCAAAAGTAGAGAGTGGATTTATTTTTTTTTGTCCAGGAAGGATACACTCCTAAACAAAGTTTGGATAATGATTAACCTGAGCTGCAAATACTTTTCCCTCAGCGGGGGGGAAATTGCCCCTTTCCTTCAAAATGCCTGGAGCCAGGGCAGATGGGACCAGCCCAGCAATAGGTCACCTATTTCTCAGCTCCCCCAGGAATATGTAGAGCAAAGCACCGTGGGAGATACCAGCCACGAGAGGTTATTCCATCCCGCCAGCTATTGCCACATCAAGTCACATACTTGACGGCGCTTTCCATTTTTTCGGTGGGAAGACCTTAAGCCCATTAGCTGGAGCTGCACTCTCCTATTTTGGCCGCAATGCTCTCCTTGTTGCCAAGCCCCAGCAGCCATGGCAGCCTAGGACAGGGGTTTGAGTGTGCACATCCTGCGTGAGTGTCCTGTTTGTACAAGTCACCCTCTCTTGTGTAATGTTTTTCAGAGGGGCTTCTGAACAATGCCAGGGATACAAGTGTCACGGATACTCTACCACTGAATGGTAATCACGGCAACAGCTACAGCATCGCCAGCGGCGAGTACCTCAGCAACTGTGTGCAAATCCTTGACCGCGGGTACAACCACACCGAGGACGCCCTCGAGAAAAAGATCCTGAAGGAACTCACCTCCAACTACATCCCTTCCTACCTGAACCACCATGAGCGCTCCAGCGAGCAGAGTCGCAACCTGATGAACAAACTCGTCAACAGCGTCGGTGGCAGAAGTGAGGATGACGCCATCGTGCTGGATGACGCCACCTCCTTCTCCCACGAGGAGAGCCTGGCCCTGGAGCTCATCCATGAGGAGTCTGATGCACCACTGCTGCCCCCCAGGGTGTACTCAGCAGACAACCACCAGCCCCACCTCTACAGCCGGCGGCGCATCCCGCAAGACAACAGCGAGAGCTTTTTCCCTTTGCTGACCAATGAGCACACAGACGACCTCCAGTCGCCCAACAGGGATTCTCTCTACACCAGTATGCCCGCACTGGCTGGCATGCCCATGACGGAAAGTGTTGCTGCCAGCACCCAGACCGATCCCCCGCCGGCCAAAAGCGGCAGTGGCAGTGACGCTGACGATGTTTACTACAAAAGCATGCCCAACCTTGGCTCCAGGAACCATGTCCATCAGCTACACACATACTACCAGCTAGGTCGAGGCAGCAGCGACGGTTTTATAGTCCCACCAAACAAAGAGGGAACCCCCCCGGACGGCACTGCAAAAGGACCTGCTCACTTGGTCACTAGTCTATAGAAGATTCAGCAAAAATTAAGCAAAGAGACAACAAAAAGCCCCTCTGTAATGCTCGGTTTACTGGTCTGAGTTAGTCCAAACAGTGGTAATATTGTGTGTACTCCTAAATCTTCATGCTGTTCGAAAGGAAACTCTCAGACTTTTTTTACTGGAATTTTTAGGCTGGCCCAGAGAGGACAGTAACTGCTGTCCCCCTCTCTTCTTTCCCCCATCCTCCTTCCTTCCAGACAGACTTCATTATGTTAATGAAAGAGTTAGATAACGGCACACTTCGTGGCCTTCTCAAGTTATGCCGTGTTTGTTTAAACAATCCTTGATGCTGTGTTGCTCTTAATACTGAGGACCTGAATTAAGAGGGAAAAAAAAAAAAAAAAGGAAAAAAAAAGAAAAAAATTAATAAAAGGCCAAAAAAGTGCATTTGAAACTAGTAGTGATGACACATCTAGGTGGGAGTGCTGCACAAAAACAAGCTAGCAAAACTCTTTCTTATCAATCCAGATCACGTCATGGGTTTTGGTCACTCACAACTTGGTTTCACCGCAGCACCCTTTGCTGCGGGAGCAAACAAAACAAAAGCAAATTTAATGAGATGGAAGGGAATCCTAGAATTCTGTGCTAAAGGCATACTTTATGTTTTGCTGTATTAACGGATGATAAAAACTAATTGCAGAAAAAGATAAATGAACAATTTCTATGTAATGTACAGATACTAGCATTGCACATATAGTCTGCTTTCTGTTCCTCCAGAACTTGCGTCCCTGTTAATGTAGTGGGAAAAAAAAACAAAAAAAAAAAGAACATTTTTCTGTTGTGCTGGTCTTGTAAGTTTGTCTACCAGTAGGAGCAAGGTTTTTCATAACTCCTCCCTTTTTTTTTTTTACATTTTTTTTTGCCTTTTCCACAGCCCCTCCCGTACATCCCTTCCTCATCCCAGTAAAAAAATCTCACTGGGCAAAAAAAAAAGTGAACATCACTTTCTAAGGACTATTTTTAGTAATGCCATCACTAATTCTTTTCAGCCAAAGCAATCTTTTTATTTTCTCGCTGTACACGTTTCTTCAACCAGCGTATTGCTGGCAGACCTTTTGGCAGAGTAGAGCAGGGCAAACTCTCCCATTGACAGTGCACAACCAATCGTAACATTAATCCTGCGAAGCATGTTTGGCAAGCAGCCCCTCAGCCAGGCAGTAGGATCACAACTAGGAGTGGAGAGGTTTTTTTTATAGTCATAGCTGGGCTTCAACAGGAGACAGCCATTTCCCTGGAGGAGCAAAGGGCCTTAACAGCTTCATCTGACCTGTGGTTTAGGTACTTGTACTTCAGTGGTTAAGAAGAAAATTGATTGATGCATAGTGATCTAAAGTACTTTGCAGTGATTTAAAAAAAAAATTCTTCTGTTCATTATTTTTCCTAACAGGAAATTTATTTATTTGACAGGATTTTTAAGTAACATAGGCTTTCTGGAGATGAATTAGCAGCACGGAGTTTTTTTTTTTTTTTTTTTTTTTTTTTAATTTATGATCCATTTTGTATGATCTGAACAGTTGAATGACCTCATTACTAATATTTGTTGTAAAAGTGAAGCTTGTTTGCCAACCAATAAACAACTGATCACGATTTAGAAGATACTGTATGTATGTACTCTACGATTAATCTCTCTTTTTTTATTGTTGTTGTTTCTCTCTCCATTACTGTCTTCAGTACAAGTCTCCACTCCTTTACGGCATGGGTAAGCAATGCCAAAGAAAGGATGTCTAAGCTGAGCAATTTTAGCACAAAGGTTAAACAGCTATGGATGACTAGAAATATCAGGCTAGCAGTACTTGTTTAGGGACAAGAATAACACCAATCAACATTTGTTGCGGGTGATTGTAGGTCTGTTTTGTGCCTACTGTATAAACTAGCCGACAACACGTGGATGATTTGAGTATAGTATTTCATGTGTCGTACCTTTTAATCATTGTAATGATTTAATTTTTTAATTTTCTTTTTTAATTTTGGTTCTTCTGAGATTAAAAACTGCTGGTAGCATGTCAAAGAGTAAAACACGTCCCCGTTAGGCCTCCTCAGTTGTTGTTTGCTGTCTCTTTATTTTCTTCCTCCGGGTGTACACAAAGCACTATCACTGTCCTCGGCCACATCCCGCTTCCTGTTCCGCCATTGCCCATTTGCTGCTGGCACTATGCCGTTCTCCTCCAGCTCAGCCTTCCTGTTCAAATCCCTTGGGAGCAATTAGGATTCATTGTCAGGATATAGAAAGCCACAAAACAGACTAGAAATGCTGACAGTGAAAATAACCACCTCTGGACATGGTACCGATTTTTTGCTACAAGATTTTTCACAATGCCGTCCTGTGCCTTGGGCTTTGGGGTCTGGTGGTGCCTCCATCCAAGATGCCTTGATCCAACTCCTGTCAAGCTGTGTAAAAAACAAAAGATTTGAAGCAGGTGGGTGATGGCTGTGTTAGACAAGATATTCCCAGTGCTGGAAGATAAATGCAGCAGTAAAGCAGCGCTGCTCCATCCCGAGGTTGTCCTTGCGTGAAGTGATGCTACTTGGTGCTGCTCACCAGGGGCTTATCAGAGGAGAGAACCAGGGGGTAGTGGTATTTGGTGGTATTTGTGGCCTACAAGAGTCTGGTTTGAGTTGCCCGAGTCCTTCCTATAGTCAGGCACTCAGGTCAAAACATATTGGGGGAGAAACTGCATTTCTTACCAAGCACTGATCACAGCTTTGCCTCTTGCGGGTCTAGGTTTCGGCAAGGAAGTGTTTGGGAGATTCAGAATCACCTGGCTTCATTGCAAAACAGCCACTGTCCCGCTGAGTCATGCTCTTGCTCTTGATGCTGCCTTCCTGTTTCCTTTCGTTTTCCAAGCCAGCAGTGATGGAGCTGGGTAATGCATGGTAGACCTATGCATGCAGGCGAAGCAATCATTTCAGACCCACGTGGTTATACCAATCCATGTAGCAGCCCAAAGGAGGCTGCTGAGGCTTGAAGTACTTGAAGTACCTCTTATTTTGGAGAAAGTAAAAACTCTTTTACTGTATTAAACTAAAAAAAAAAAATTAGTTTTCCAGAGATATGGCAGGATTAAATCCATGCAGAGGGTGAGATACACCATAGCAAATATTGTCATGATAAAATGGGAGGCCGGTGAGTAACACGGCATTTACCAGTGTGCATGAAACTGTGCAAAGACAAACCAATGGTGAATTTCCTATGTGATGATTGTGTCTTACTGAAAAATCTTTGACTTTCTTTACTCAGAATGGTCATTCCTCCTTAGCCTTTCTGTGTATTTCGGATTTATCAGTGCACAGACTGTTTTTCCCCTCTTCTCCATCCCTTGTCATTCGAGCTTCTCTCTGCCAGCCTACCATATTTATTAGAGCTTTGATTGAAAAAAAAGCTGTTTATTTTCAAGCTGATTTTTTCTGTCCCCAGGCTGTTCTGGCACCACAGGATTCACTGTTCATGCTTCTTATAGCTTTGGAAACAGCTGGATCACAAAACGGAGGGGAAATAGATATTCTTAATTATATTAAGCCAAAAATGGTTTAAGACTGTAATTTAGTTGGGGGGTGGGGGCAGGCTGGGGATTATTTTTGTAATTTTTTTCCCATAGAAAACAAGCTTTTATTGTGTCAGATAGTTTATTATGGGCATGGTGAAAGTTTCTGCTTGTTAATAAGTAGCTCAGTAGATACAATTCTTGTGCAACTGTGGTAGTGTCTTATGTGCAGACTGCAGCATGCAAAACTCATGTCAAAGTTAAGTCCTTGATGCCTGAAATGCTCCTGGGGTAGGAGGGAGAGCTACCAAACTTCTAAGGTATTTCTTAATACTGAGCCAAGGCAGACGTGAGAAAATTAACAGCTTAATGAAGAGGCAGTAGTGATTATGGTATTAAATCCGTACCTGTGCTCGGGGCACATAACTTTGCAAGCTGGGTTGAAGGGGAGAGTCAGCTCTGTACTGGAGGGATCTTCATTTTTAGAGCTTTGTTTAACAAAAAAAAACCAAAACCCACCCCACAACAGACTTGCCTTATAGGGAGAAGATTAAAGCTTCATCATTCGACTGCAATAAGCATACCACTTTCAATGAAAACCAAACAAAATAGAGGCAAACAGGCAGTGCTTGGTCCAATGAAAACATCACCCTGATACATAGACCCTCCCTTTCTGAAACATAGAACCACCTTTGGGTGGCATGGGTTCCTGGGCATGTTTGGACTGAGGATTGTCAATGTTGATCCCTTGCTTGAGGTCTCCTTTTGGAAAGCCTTGCTTTCAAGCAGGAAGAGAGGTAAGGAAAAATGCAAGGCTCTGTGTCTTGCATTTTCCTGGAAATCATCATGGGATACTTTGCAATTTGTGAATCCCTTTTTTCCCCTCACTCCTCCTAATTCGCATAGGACTGTGTTATTTTCCTTTGTAATCCCATCACAGACTGCCCTATAAAAAGCTGAGCCACCTTGAGTGTGCAATCGGTATCTTTTCTACTGCTTAAGGACACTTTAAGGCTCCAATGGGCAATGCCTGCCCATTGTCTGCAAGACCCTATAAAGATCTCCTCTAAACATATGAAGCAGAGAGATAAGGGAAAAGACATGCCAAGAAAGACTATGTAGCCTCGAGGGTTGCTGGGAATGGGGGGTACTCATCATAGCTTTGAAGGCATCGTGCAGGCAATATTACTTATCATGATGCTACTCCTTTCCACCTGTTGATTACATTTAATTCCCTGAAATCTGTGGTTGTTAACCAATCTTTTTGCTTCCTTCCGACTCCCAGAAAATGAGCAGTGAGATGCGTCAGAGGGCCGAGGGAAACAGTGGTGGCAGTGAGGGGCTCTAAGCTCCAGAGGGCTCTTGCGTGTGTGTCCCTATTGCCTGCATTCCCTTTCCCTCTTCTCTGGCCAGCTGACTTCTCTCTCACACACCCCCATATGCTTTTTATCTTGCTAGTTTATAAAGAATATAATACCCTGCAGACTTGCACAGACAACAGGGATGAAAAGATAGCTCATCTTATTAAAAAGCTATCTCAGGAAACCGTAAGAGCACCAGCTTGGTCATCTGTCACATCCTGATCTCCTCCTTACATTTAGAAAGAAAAGTACTTTATTTTTAGCTACCTCCTGCATTCAACTAGACTCTATGCAAATTTTATTTAATAAATATTTTAGGGTTTAAATAGTCTGTGCTCATGAACATTATATAAATGTCATGTTGTTACAGCCTCTCTGGTAACGGCATGGAGAACATCCTACAGCATAAAGCTGAAACCAGGTAAAATCACTGGTTAATGCTCCCAAGGAAGGCAGCAGTGGTCATGTTAGTGGTGGCTGTCCTCGGCAGGGACATTAGCAGCATGGCCGGGGGAGAGCACCTGAAGGAGTACCCCGGTGGGGGGACACCAGTACACCCTGCTCTGCACAGGTAGTCATTTCATTCAGTGCAGGCAGCTGGTGTAGGGCCTGTTCTGCTCTTCCAAGGCCTTTATCGAGGCCTAGGGATGCGTGGCCCATACACTGGATCATATATTGTCCCAGTTCCGGAGGGAAGGTCTGTTTAATGCTGAAATATTGAGACCAGCCAGGATAGCTTGGAAATCTTTTTCACACCAGAATAGTTCTTTAGAGGTACTTACTGTTTATTGCGTTTGGTGCGCCAGACAGATGGTGATAGTCTTCTCCAGCAAAATGCCAACAAGAAAAAAAAATAACCCTAACTATTTGCTATCTTTTTATTTCTTTCTTCATCCTCCAAGTATTTTCTTTTCTTACATTTCTACTCCTTAAATGTAATGTACACAAGTAAAAATCCAAGCTAAAACCTCAATTAAAAAAAAAAAAAGGGTATACAGAGTAGTTACATGCTGGAAGCAAATGCTTGATATTTTGACAGTGTTGCTTAAAACCCCAAACAACAACTTGAAAAGTATGAGCATAGCTGTTGCACAACCTCCTCAGCTAGTCTGCATGGGAATACTTGTACAGATGACCCAGTATCTCTGACTGCCACTTATAATTGACTGCATCTTATGTTACAACTTTGGAAAGGTTATTTCCAGCAGCAGGATGCTCGGTGGGTAAATTATGGCTGTAATAAAACTATTTTCAGCCTGTCTTCTCCCACTTCTCTCTTGGCATCTTGTTCAGAGTTTAGTTCAGGTCCCTATGGCAAGAAAGCTCAGTGCAGGCGTGAGCCCTGCAGCCTTGTGTCCCACCAGCATCAAAGGCCTTGCCCTTCAGCAGATATGAGCCTGCAGTAACATCCACTGATAAATATTTTGGGGGCGTGAATGTTGAAAACCAAGTGGTGATTGAACCGGGTGGAGGATTTCTGGGTATGCCACTCAGGAAGTAGCAGCACCTCACCCTAGGCATCTCACTTGGTTGCACAGAAGCTGCAAGGGGGGTGGAAAAATGGGCTTTGGGTGTGGGGAAGTAAAAGAAAAAGCCTCCAGTTGCTGGTAAGGCTTCGTACTTTGGCTGAAATGTGCAAAAAGCAGTTTCTCAGGCACTTTCCTTAGGCAGCTGGAGCAAAGTGTGGGTCCGTATGGGATTAGCCCATGTGCAATGGAAGGCAAATTTGAGGCAGGCTGAAGCCTTGCTGTGGCTGTCAAGTGCCTGCTCTGATTGGCCCCTGATTTCCTCACTTTGCCAAAAAAAAAAAAAAGATAAGAAAGTTTTATGGTTTGCCACCAGAGACCTCAGCCTCACTTTTTTTTGAGAGGATCCCTCCCTGACAAATAGATGAGCTGCTTTCTGTGTAAGTGCCTCGGCTCTGCCCTGTGGTCACCTCTGCATCACCCTTTTCCTTGCTTGTGTTGCTAGCATTACATACAGATAAAAGGCCTCATTGCTTAAGCTGCTATTGATATCAGCTAGAAAGAGTGGTTCATATTAAATAGGTGAGGTTTTTTAATTATTTTTTTTCCGAGGTACACTGTGCACCCAGGCATTTTTAATTGCTAGCAGTTTGCACTGCAATGTAAAGCAGCCCACTAACCTAGCAGCAGCGGAAAAGAAAGGAGAAAATGCATCCCACTGCTTGGGATTCCAAAAGAACAACCAAAATAGCCACACTGGAAGATGCCTGAAAAGTTGCACTCTCTGACCCCACACTTGGGCTGCGATATTTTCTACATTGCTGTGCAGAGCAACACAGATTTGCTGGCCTTTGGGTGGGTGGGAGATGGAGTGAAAAGATTTATGCCTAGAATATGGCTCCGGGAAAACTCTTAATTATTCTTGACTGTGTCTCACCTATCTTAACCTCTCTCTGAATTACTATTTATAAAAAAGTCTACGTGTGTTCACCCCAAATTGCACATGGCTGCCTTTTCCCAAACTGCGCATGTAAAAGGAGGTGTTTTCATCCCCAGAGCTGCAATGATTATAGAGGCAGCTGTAAAGCAGAGCACTCAGGATGTGAAGTGCCCTTCAGATAATGTCTGATGGCAAAACAAATCTGTTTACTCTGCAGTCATTTATACTGACTATTTACTATTAAGGTGTGAGGGGGATCACAAAAAAATGCAGTTTGGTCAAACAAGCCCTACTGTGCTAGTACAAGCTGGTGGTTGCAGCTCAGCTCTGGGTTCTCCTTGGTTGCGCTAGGCTAAACCCAGAGGAGCAAAGAGGCACCTTGGCGTTGCCCTTCATCTGGAGAGTGGTGGGCAGCAGCAGCCGACACTACTGGTCCTCGTGCTATTTAATAAATAACTGTCTGATGTGGGGACAAAGCTAGGCAAATCTGTACCTCTGACTTCAGCAAAAAGGGTGAGATAAAGTTCCTGATGGGATGCTGGCCCATAAATACATTCAGCTGCTCTAAGCAAGACTTTCCTTTTGAGGCAAGCCCAAGCATCTCATGCTTTGTTTGGGGGTGGAAATGGTCCTAAAAATAGCTGGTGGCTGCTGCAGTGTCCTGCTTTGGGGCTTCACCTTCTCTCTTCTTGTTTTCCACAGAGAGCAGAAGGACACCCAAGCAGGAGCCAGTCTTCAGGCGAGTCACCATGGAAGACAGTGTCATCTAGCGCCCAGGGCACCCAATGAGTCTGCCCCGGTGAGCCCACACCGGTGTGCCGCCTCAGCTCCTCTGTGCCTCAGTTTACCCATCTCTCACTTGGGATCGCAAATGGGAGGCGCCAGAGAAACTAGCTTGAACCAAAACCCTCAGCAAGCCCTCATGTCCCCAAGAAGAAAAAACCCAGCTGAGATTCCCACTGCCCCACGCATGGCAGTGCCCTGGGAAGTGCATTTGGTCAGCTGTTTTTTTTTTTAAGATGAGCAGAACAGAGGAAAAATGTCTTTTGTAATAAGTGAGTTTCATCTGCTCTAAACATTGGCTTTGCAACTTGAAAACTCTTAAAGAAGGCTAAGTGTGCTCAGCCTCCCCATCCTGAGCCCCTCTTCGTGCTCTCAAGTTGGGCTGTATAAAGACGACACTGTCGGATCCAGGTTCCTGTTGTAAATACAGATCTGGCTATGCGGAGAGGTAATGAGGGAAGGAAAAGAGGAACAAAGAAATAGTCCTTATGCCAGAAGAAGTTGAGCTTGCTGGCAGAGTACTGTTGAGTGAAGCTGTCACTTGTGAATAGGGACTAGCACACATGTCCAGTAGCAGCTCCGCTTGGCAAAAGCTTCTGGGGGGAAAGCCACTCAGATTTTATTGACTTGTGTAAATAGAGGTGGGGTTTTTTTGAAAAAAATGAGCCTTAGTATCTTGAAGATAGCGTTTCTCAATCAACTCAGCTGGGAACGGATATATGGTAAGCATGGGCTTACCATGCCGGTAAGCCCGGCAGCATGGGCTCTCGCAGCTAAGCCATGCCACCATGGCAGGTGCAGGAGGCACTTGAAAGATGATGGATCTGTCCAGCAAAGGACTCGTCAAATGTTTGTTCTTCATTCTTGTAAACAGGGTGGGCTCGGTGGGCTCAGTGGGCCCATGAACTCTGCTGGTGTAAATACTCAGCTATGGCCCACATAGGACTTGGGCTGTTTGGTGCAGGTGGAGGTGGGGGTGAGATGGTCATAAATCACCAGAGGGATGCAAACCCCATTGATGTGGCTCCCCCAAGGCTTTTACATTAATTTTTTTTTAAAAAAAAAAAAAGGAAAAAAAAAGAAAAGAAAGAAAAGAAACCCTGAAGGCTTCTTAATGGTGCTGGGCCAACTTTTTGGCTGGGTAAATGGAGGCATACATAGACATCTGTGTTCATGTCAGCCGGTGCCTGTATGTGCACTTCTCCATGTGTGTGCAAACATGTGTGCAAGACTGTGCCCTGCATGGGTAGCTGCCAGCCAGTGCAGGTTCCCGTGTCTGTGTAGCTGTGTCCATGAGAGAAAAAGAGGATATGGATGTGTATGTTGTACTCACCTCTGTATGCCTAAGTGCATCTGAGAAGTCGTAAGTAACACTGCTGGGCCTAGCTTTATTAGCATGAGCACGGAATAGTGTCTGCATCTCTTCAGGTAATAAGGCACAGCAGGCTTGGGGAGCGGTGATAGCTGAGCGAAAGCTGATGAATCTCTGCTCCACCTTCAGTCGTCATCCACTGTCCCCTGCCACAGCACAACAATGATCATCTGCAAACACTCCCAGCAGAGCAGGGCTACACTCTGGTATGGGTGTTTGCAGGATGCGGGCTGCTGCAGCCTGGTACCTGATGGAAGCAGGAGAGGAGCTTTGCGATCTCCCCTTCATCCTTCACAACTCAAAGCCTACTTATGCCTTATTTACTCTGAGTCCAACTATGTGGATTAATGCAGTGGAGGGAAATTAGAAAAAAACCTTGGAATTAGGAAAAAAACAGACTTAAGGAAAAAAAAGAGATTTTTCAAAATGACCCCGAATAACTTTCTCTAGATGTAGAAGTCTCTCTTGAGCCTGGCATTTTGCAAGGAAGCAGGGCCCAGGTAGAAGTATTCCTCCCCCTCCCCATTACAAAGCCAGGTAGTGTAAACCAACTATTGCACATGTTTAGCACAATACTGAGGGCAAAGCCCCTAAACCTTACAAGGAAAGACCAGTGGGCAACCAACAGAAATTGGAAGCTGCCTCAAAGCATTCAGGGATTCGGGCACCAGAGTCATAATTTGTTTGCAGTTGTTCAAGGTAAGCTGCAGGGGTGGTCTTTTCCTCTTCGGTACTTGAATACTTCCTCTGTCATGCAGCTCTGTGAGGCTGCTGTTACCATTAATAGGTAAAAACTGGCAGTGCCAACTTATTTGTTTATTTATCAAACTACTTACTTATAAAACCAATACATAGGATATACCATGCTTTCCTCTACCACATGTGGACAGTTCTTCCTTCGCCCACTTCTCCAGCCTTGTATGGTGTTCCCAGTAGGCTTCCTCCACAGTGAAGGCTGTCAGCCTTTTTTTCCAGGGAGAAAAATAATGAAAAATATGAACAACCCACCCCATCTTTATGCCAGAAATATTCTGAAAATCAGACAGTATATTAAGCAAAATAAATGCCTCCAAAAAGTTTGAAATCTCATGATTTTTCACAGTCATAAGGGGACCATCCTTATGGTTTCTGGAGTTCTGAAGCACAGTGCTAAATCTTGAGCATGGGGCTGCCTGACCCTGGGAAGGTCTGGGTTGCTTCGTGGGATGAAATGGGGGCTATGATTGCAGGAAAGCAGAAATTCCCCGTTTTTTCACTAGAGCACTGGAAAGCGGAAATCTCTTGGGTTGGATTTTTTTTTTTTCATTAGTTTCTCTCCCCGGAAAATTCCATCATCCAACACCTTAAACCCTTGCCATTATGTCTAGAAGAGTTATTCTTGGAGGCATTTATGACAACCTTCAATCTCTCTCTCCTTTTCTCTCCAACCCCAAAGAGGCTGATACCTGGTAACGAATGGTGATGGTTCTAAAGACAAGCCAGACCAACCCGAAGACCTAATAAAAATGATGAATCCCGTACACTGCCTCTGTATTGATGGCACACAGTTTACACATGGAGTTTAAACGATGATGAAGGGGAGGCAGATACTCACTGAAGAGCAGGTCTGGGAGGTACTGTTACCAAACTTACCCAGCTGCTGGTTTTCCTGAGGCAAAGTTTTTATTTAATCCAGCCCCAAGTCAATAGTGATTGACATTTCACCTGCTTTCCATATCTTAACTGGACTGCCTTACTCCTCAGGCACGGAATGAATCTTAGTACATTGTAATTACCGTACTCCTGGTGATGAACTGGTATGAAAAGTTGTCACAGAGAGAATTAATAAAATGTACATTATGAAAAAGAACTCTGCATTGTCTGAAATTAATAAAGCACCAGATTTTTCTCATTCACGCCTGCTCATTACAGGCCTGTCCTTGAGTTTTCTGTTAAAATCACTTATTCAACCTACTTGTATAGATGTGTTCGGCATGAGATTATGTACTGTAGGTTTGCATCCCAGTTAGATGTACCGCATGAGGACTTATTAATCTGTTGTGTCTTTCAGTTACTAATTTTAGTGACATTTATATAATGCCAATATGACTAAAATGAACTGATTGATTTATGCATATGGATTAGTTTGCCTAAGACTTTGAGGCTAGGTAGCTTTATCATGCACTGTAACGCCAGAATTCATCACTGTATTATTTACAAGAGACTGAACTAGCTTCATCTCAATAACTGAAGAGATCTTCACTGTTTTATTTATGTATAAATGTTTACTTAATCGGCCACCAATTTTGTTTAGCAGAATTTGTTAGCAAATGGAAATTGTAAATGATAACATTTAAACATTTAATGATAACATTTAAACATTTTAACATCTATTTTAAAATTTATAGGCTTTCATCTATAGCAAAATCCAAGATTTCTGGTAATTGCAATTAGCTGCAGCAATATTTCACATAAAAATAATACAATCTTAATACAGGAGGTCTGAGTGGTAGTGTGTCAAAACCAACATAAATATCCCGACATTTAGAAATATTGTTGCAAGTTTAACAAAACAACAAGGAGCCACCAGTCAGCACAAAGGCAGGAGCCCCATGGCTTGAGATGCAGTGGGTGTCATCATCTGCTGGCTTTGTGCTGGATTGAGGGGCCAGAGGATGCCACTGCCTGTTGTCTAGGGACCAAGTAACACCAATCTGCAAAGTCTGGCCCATGGACATGCCAGTATGGTGAGTTCTGCTGCCTTCTGTTATGAGAAAATCCCAATTATAGACAAAATGAAGCTGTATTTCAATTGCATGGGTTATATGCCCTGCAACAGCTTGAGGAAAACCTGGTCAAAGGGGGCGGGGAAAGCACCTGCTCACCGTGCATCGCAGCTGGGAAAGTAGCTAGGCTACAATGTGGGTTTAAAGGAATAAGAGTCTGAGGAGACTTAATTCCAGGCTCCCAATAGATGGCATGGGTTTGCTTTGGACTATACTGCTTCTCCCGGGAACCAAGGAATGAAGAGACTAAAAGGATTTATTAAATGAAAGAGGAGACTTTAGTTTTAGGAGCCATTTAGAAACATTTTTAGTGTGGAGACACATAAGTGACATGTTAGAGCCGTATAAAATAAGTGTCCAGAGAAGGTGAATTGAGTGCTGCAGTTCACCATAGGTAATACAGTAAGTGGTGCTATGTGAGGAAACAGAGGTGAAGTTCTAAATGTAGTTAAAGGTAATGCTTCATTACTCAGCATGGGATTAACCCACAGACTCTCTGACCCAATACACCACTAAGATGATGTAGAATGAGATTCAGTATAATATTATACCTTTTTACAGTTTAAAGAAAGAAAAAGAAGTATTAAAAAAAAAGCCTGGCATCTACAGGCTCTTGTTGCACCGTCTGAAATAATTTCTAGCTCCCTGAGGAACCGAAGAAACACCCCTGCTGAGTCTTCAGCTGTATTTCATGCCATTGTGATTTTTTTTAACTTTTTTTTTTTTTTAGGTAAAAAATACAATTGTATTAGGTATGCCTGGGAAATCGCTTACCAGCTGGCAGTGCTAAAAAGGGAGTAAATCTTGCATGTCAGCACCCTGGGCTATAGCTCCAAGAGCATGGGCTCACAATTCGGGGATGCTGAGTGGTATGTGTGCCTCATGACCATTGAACTGATTACTGCAGAGCTGTTAAGAGTTACCTCACAGTATGTGGGTAACATTGCTGATGCTTCATTTCCGTGGCCAGTGCATGGCTTGTAAGAACAAGACCTGTGTGTCTCCCATGAGCAAACCAAGAAGGCCGCCACCATTCTGCCTTGAATCCACTTTATGCTCCAGCTGATTAATATTTAAAGCCAATCACATCCTCCATCTTGCAAATTCACACATTCAAACTAAAGGGATTTATGGATTGGGTTTTGTTTTGGTTTTGTTTTTTTTTTAAATATGAAACTTCTTAGGTATGGTTGCTTGGTCAGTGATGTAGAAGTGTGGTGGGGACAGCTGAGCCTCAGCAATCTCATTTTGCCTAGGGCTAGCACTCACCCTTTGTTGGGGCACAGAACTACATTATTAGTCACCTTTGTTGGACAGCCTGTGATTGGGATCTGATGCAACGGGCCCTAAATGGGGTTTGGTTTTGGTTTTCTACACACAGTGACGCAAAATTAATCCAAAACATCAGTTCAAGCTAAAAAGTCAGTGATGCTTTATGAGCTATTAATAGAAGAGGCAGCTCATATATGCACTTGTTTTGTGGCTTTCAGGCTTTAGGACAGATGTTAAAACCAGCCATCCTCAAGTATGCTGTTGGCTTTATTTTGACCTGAGGTCATGGTGATGTACCAAACCACAGCCCTGTAGATGAAAGGCTCTACCTTCTTGTAGGAGGGCTATAGTCATGCCTTTGAGATGTTCACAACCAGGTTCCCACTGTTTCTTCTTATCTAGCTTCTGTCTCTTTGACTGTGACTTCCAAAATCTGCAGGTTTGTTCATCATTCATTTAGGGCAATTTGGAGATGCACCTGACAAGGGCTAAAAAAAAAAAAAAAGTAACAACAACATAAGTATGTTGTATGAAGGATAGGAGCTGCTTTAATTAGCTCTGTGCCCACATGGATGTTTACTCTGGTCCCTAATTGGAGTAGTAACAGCAGCATGTCTGCATGTTGCTTAGAAGCCCCTTAGGAAGCCCAGGGGAATACTGAGGATGGTTTCCTCTATGCAGATCAAAGCGATGAAGCTGATTGATAGTGCTTGCAGTAAATTTATAACTCCTGGCTGAACTGGAGACTATCCTTTAGGAAGTTGTTTCAAGGCTGACTGCAGTTTTTGAAGAATGAGGTAACTGTTGAACCCCCTGGTAAGCCCTGTGTGCTGTTTCTGCTGATGTGCAAGTACTGCTATTTGCCTTGTGTCTCAGCAATTAGATTTTATTTCCTGTCTTATGCCCTTTTTATCCATGCTAATATCTCTCTTAGATCTTTTTGGATAACACCTGCCATGTAGGAAGGTATAAAATTGTAGGAAAGACTGAATATTTGTCACCATAATGTCACCAAAACAGTCTTGACTAAAAGGTGTTGCTGCAGGAGTCTGATTTTTTTTTTTCTCAAGCTTCCCTCCATGCATATGAGCTTTTAGTTAGTCATGTTTCAAAATAAAATGAAGTCCTGTCTTATTTTTTTAAGCTGTAACACTAAAAATTAAGCTGTTGCGTGCATACTTCCTTCTGCTTGGATGCACTTGCCAGCATCTGCTGCTATGGAAAGCTGAAGTCACTGATTAAACCTCTCCAGTGTGTGTGTTGAGGGGGTATAAATCAACATGTGCATGGTGGCATGTGGGGTAAATGTGCTCTGCTTAGTGCTTTGCTTTCTAGGGGATGCAGCAGCTGCACAAAAAGGTCTTAGAAAACCTAGTTTGCCTTGAAAGATCCTTCATCCTTCCATACATGTTATTGTATGGATTCACCAGGGTTAAAATCTCCAGTGTGCACCCCTGCTAAGCACCACCAAAGAGGACCAGTGGCTGCCCCCTGCTCTGCACCTACAGTGAATATTTAGTGGCTTCCTAAATGCAATGAGGCTGTTATGGCTGAACAGCTTCACCATGTGCTGTCTGCACGGACATCCAGCAAAGAAATCAAAGGCATGATGTCACCAGTATTCCTTATCTAAAATTAAATATCTGTTTTAGATTCCCAGACATGCAGAGACTTTGTATTAGAAACATATACTGAGAGTTCAAACTCTGAGTCATCTCATATATATTTCACTTAAACCAAGGGAATAGCAGAGAGAATAGACCTGCAAAAGAGCAATTCTCTGTGCTAGCAATATGAGGGAGGAAAAACTGTTAGGGGAAAATACTAGTGGCTTCACAAGCAAAAAAATCTTGCCAATGAAACTGTGGCTCTAATATTCTGTAGCTTTGCAATACAGCCGTGATTTGCTGTGGAAAGTGCAGCAGAGAATAAATGGGTCAACTCATGCTCATTAACAGTGGAGACAGAGCAAGTGGCATTTGAAACAAGCCTGCTCAGAGGGAAAGCAAAATCATGATTTATTCTGAAGTTGTAAAATGTTTGTTGTCATAATTAGCTTTTCAAGAGCAAGTTGCAGCACTGTGTAGTTCCATTGGCTGAGCAGGGTTAAGCCAAGATTTGGATGTGCTGGAGCCGAGGTCTGCATTTGTGCTTCAGCTCTCTGCTGCATCACTGGACCGGCAAGCTGGCCAACTCTGTGCCCTCTTCAAGCATGTGCCACAAGTGTTTCAGTGCAGTCGTCAGAGGCTGAAATAGGAGACATGATGCCGGAAAGTTTTGTCCCCAGGGGAAAATTCTACCAGGCTCTCTGTCTTCTTATTCGCACGTTAATGGCTGCATTCACTCTGGTGCAGTGAATGTATCTGGATCAGGAGCCCCCCCCCTCACTAAACAAAGCCAACACAGTCTGGCAATCCTTCCTGAAATCAAATACTTTGGTTTCATTTTTTCCTTCCTTCTCTTGAACAAAGGTCCGGCGAAGAGAGAAGTGCCAAAAACTATATTTGTAAAATAAAAGGGAAATTGAGAGGCAATGAGAATGGAGGTGACATATGAGGAATAGGAGGAAAACACCCTAAGCAATCCTACCTGCCTTTCCTGTTGAGTAAGAAGGTCAAGGTTCCTCAGCACACAGCTGAGTGCTAGTTATAGCTGTCAAGTTTGTATTGAATGTACTAACTGATTTTTCCCTGTAGTAAAGTACTCTGGAAGTCAAAAATATTTCTGCCTTTATTGCAGAATCATGGCTATCAGATACAGAACAGACAACAGGGTTGCCTGTATAAAGGCCTCTCCCTTACTGGAGTGATTTATGAGCAGTGTTGGCTTTCCAGGTCCTGTTGTAGCAGGTATAGTGGGAAGGAGCCTGGTCTCAGTCTCCTCTGGCCTGAAACAGAGGTGTGACTATTGCTTCTGGACAAACAAGGGTTTCCTGAGCCTGTTTAACTTCCTAAATCATCTAGACCAGGATGTGGCAGCCAGCACTGGCTGGTTGGAGTTGCAGATGTGTAGAGCATGGAGGCTTCTAAACTCCTGGGGGCTGGGAAGGCTCAGGAGACCTGGGGTCACTGCTTTGGCATGTGGCCGGTGTGCAATGGTAACACCTTATAGGCAAGTGCCTTATTTTACTTTTTTTTTTTACCATCTGTTGATTAATCTTTCTCCGCACTAACGGGGTAATAATGCACTGTTACTGGAGATAAACTGCCTTGCTAATGAATTAGACTGAAGTTTGTGCACACCATAACCTTGCCATATACCTTGTGCCCTCTCCCTCCTTCACTGCCATGTCCTTTAGTAATCATGAGCTTTTTCATATTAGTTTTAGCCTTTTCTTTTTTTTTTTTTATTTAATGCATAATTCCAATTAGTATTCCATCCTGAAAGTGTAATTCAGCCCTCATAGAAAGTTTGGTATCCTGCCAGTCCCAAAATTCAGCAGCATCCTTCACTTGCGTTCTGATGCTGAGGAGTGGTGACACAACAAAACTTCGCAAAATGCCCTAGCTGATGAGAAATGCTATGACATGGCATGAATAGCAGTCCTCTTCCATTGATACCATTGTTGCACGGTTTGGAGAAAAACAAGAAAAATCCAGGGCCCCACTAGAAATGCGAGCCTATTGAGGAATTAATGAAATCTCACCATTTGGTGGTTCACAGATGCCATTTGGCTGGGAGCATGCCGAGGTTGCCATAAAATCCATTTGGATAAGACTCAGTAAACATCTGGTACCTTTTTTAAAAAATAAAAACTATAATTGTTTCAAGCCTTGTTGTCTGCCCACGCTGGTAATGTGCCTGCAAGGTCTAATTAGCTGACAAGTGACAAAAGAGGCTACTGTAGCGAAGGGGAGGCTGAGTGCCAGGTTTGTTAGGTAGGTTGGGCAAGAGCCAGGAGAACTGGCAGGTGATGGATGCAGGAAAGGCGTATTATCTCCTGCTTTGTTACAGATGCAGGGATATGAGGAAACAAGGCAAATCGATAAACCAAAGTTTCAACATTTTGCTTTTCATCTTATGTAAAATTGGATCTGCATTCTTCTGTGAGTATAATGGTTAGGTTCTTTGATAGCAGTTCAGTGCGAAAAAAACACCCCGACCTTCAGCCTCTATTAAGTACCTCTCAATGCTTGTGAAAATAAGATGGAGAGGACTTGCACATGAGTTTAGCATGAGTAAGATGTGTAAAAAGTTGTGGCACTGATATAACTGTACTCTTGTTTGCCATCAGTGGTAAAATCCTCACTGACAGTCAGCAAAAGCTCAGTTGGGCCATGGAGTCCCCTTTGGTTTTATAATCAAGTCTATGGGACAAGATCATTCGCTGTAGACAGCAAAAGCCAACTATCTACTTTGCTTTGACCTCCTTGAATTGTTGGTTATTCCTAAATTAATAATTTTTTTATCCATATATTTATATAGATATAATGTATTAAAGATGTTGCTGCATCGTTTCAGGCAAAGAGGAGATCTGGGCACATCAGAAAGCTTTCCAGATCTGGGGTAGATTGGTTCAGCTGGTACCTACCTCCCCATTAGTGTGATTACTACACTCTGACCATCTGTGCTAGGGCAGAGCTGGCCTTGTTGGCTATACAGGGATGTCGAATACATGTGAAGCTGCAGGCTCAGGTGCTGTATGCTGTATCTTTTGAAAGTGCCAGTTCCAGTGTTTGATTTTTCACTACTGGATCTATGGCCTGGCTGAGCTCTGCTTGGCCCTTAGTTTAGTTATGACACAGGAGATAGGTACTGTTCCTGTGTGGATTTGAAAAAGCATTTTTAAGAAGCATTTTAGTACTGCTTAGAACATTACTGGAGATTTGTTTCAAGGAATTACATCCTCTTCATTTGTCTTGGCTCCTCTTGAACAGTTAACACCGAGGCGGTAACAAGAAGTCTTGGGGACAGACTAATGGTGGGAAATGTGAATATATCTTGGTCTGTGTCTGTGTTTCCCACTCATGCCAACATTGCAATCCTTTTTCCTGGTGTTCCTGTGCAAATCCACTGGTAGATTTGGAGATTTCACAGCCATTAGTCTCATACCTACAGCAATATCTGGCTCATCATCGCTAGACTCCCCAGACTTCACTGCAGAAGTGGATTTGATTTGTGTTTAAGTAACCCCGAATCACAATTATCGATGGGAAGGAGCAAGTGCATAAACAGTGGTGAATAAAGTCGCATAAAGGGAATGATCAGAAATGAAGATGAGGTATCTGACATCAAATTCAAAGTCACTAGCTACATTTTCTTCCCCATATAATCAGTAGTTCACTTCCATCTCCCCATTGCTCCATAGGGAGGACATGCTGTGGACAGTAAGGAAAATCCCAGCAGGGACAGGGAAACAGCACCTCCCTCTCCTCCTGTAAATCAGGAATTACCCCACTAAAATCAAGCAGAGTTCTCCAAGATAAAGCTTTGTAAATGAAAAAAAGGAAACGTTTCACTCCCATTTTCTCCTGTCCAGGGCACCATGTAATGAACATTTTTAAATTTAAAATGCTGCTAACCTTAAAACTGTGTCCAATATTTTTTTTAAAAATTACATAGACTCCCAAGTTCTTGTTTTGGCAGCCAGTTAAGTGGTCTGATTTGGTTCTGGTCTGATAAATGAGGGTAAAATCACCACACCCAGAAACTCTGTGCATTGCTCCGGATCTCAGTTTAATTTAGCCCCTCTGAACAAAATGAATGACATTTAGTGAAGCACTCTCTGCCTAAGATATCAGTCTGAAGTTATAAGGTGGCAAGAGTTGCAAGACAGGGGGAGATGGATGGAAGTGGGTAAAACACATTAAAATATTTTAAAACAAAGGCTTTTTTCTTTGAGAACAACAACAATAGTACATTTCCACAATACTCAGCTGCCTTTAATGCTTCAGCCCTTTTATTCCTTTGGAAATGAGCGAAATCCAAAACCCAAACAAGTCAACAACACTATACTCTTTATCTTTGTTTTCTTACAACACAACACAATTCAAGGGCAGGACACTTAGATTTTGATTTTAAGATCACAGAAAGTGTGGTGCCATCATCTTTACATTCCTGGAATGATTTCCTTCTCAAATGAAAAGCCAGGATAATGATTATTATTTAAAAACAACAAGGATGACAAAGGCAAGGTAGGAAATGCACTGTAAACACAGGAAAAAAATTACCATGGCACCACCTGCACGTTTGTACGTGTATATATGTACATAAAAAAACCCCCAACCTATTGAGTTATTTTTTCCCAAGCCACTGCATACTCCATAATACTGTCACAAAAATGTATTTCCTCCCACCTCTGCCTTTCTATTTTTGCCTTTCAACCAAAACAAAGTGAAAGGAGACGAAAAGATTGAAGAGGAAATAGTGAGTTATTTTCAAAAGTAATTCCTGTTGGCTCTTTTTTTTTTTAATTGTGTGCTGGCATGGTGACAGAAGTTACCAGTGCATGCCCAGAATGATATTTGGTGATTTGTTTTACTGTTGTTTTTAGTTAAATAAGAGCAATGTTCGTTACACAAGAAATTTCAGAATTTCTGGAGGTCACAGACAAAAAAGAAAAGAGGAAAAAAGAAGAAAGAATAAAAAGTCTATTTCAGATGTCCTAGCTAGTACAAAGTGTCCAGCCTCCTTGAGCAGCAGCGATGCCATAATATTGGTACAGGAATGAGATGAGCAACTGCAAAATTGAGTGAGCTGCTCAGCTCAATTGTGCTTGTGAGTGCGTATGCGATACCCAGTTAAAACCCTAATCAGTGCAGGATTAATCCCTATAACAGCACTTTCCAGTTTCTTATCCAGTGAGTTTTGCAAGAAGCACCTAAAAGAGCTAGCTGCTGGCATGTATATCATTTGGAAAAACACTGGTTTTATTTCCTTTTTTTTCCAGTGCATATTGTACATCCTTATCTTATTTTTGAAAAGTTAGCCTTAAACAGTGCTTTTTGTTTTCACACATGTTGCAGCTGCAGATGCAGGCAGGGTTGTGCTGTGGAAGAAATGTTCTACACAATTTTCAAATTTTTTTTTATTTATTTTTTTTTTTTTACACATGAGGAAATACTTTCTCCCAGTTTTTAAATCTTTTCCCCATTTCTTCTAAGCAACTACTTGCTTACCAAGAACTAGCACAGCCAATACTTACATAGTCAATTGAGACATAGAGAAATACAATTGTTCTTCTACTTTGGTGTATGGTTTTGCAAAGCAAGCATATACTCCTCTATGGGCCTGAGGTTTTTATGTGCAAATAGGGGTCTTGGTTGACTGCCCCAAAGCCTAAAATCCCACAGAAATCAAAAGAACAGAAGAGCGTCATTGAAGTGAGACTGCTAGAGCAATTTCCTTAATGGCAGCTGCAGTTTCCAAGCTTTCTCTGCTATAAGAATCTATGAATTCACCCTGGGACTTCACAGGTTTGATCATTTGTAGTTTGAAATCTCACCTTAGAAAGCTGCAGTCTTCTGTATGCAAATGGAAGGTACAGGAAGCAATGACAGTGCTTTGGGTTGTCGATGTGACCTCCACCACACACGTTTTATTGTTTGCTTGTGGTGAAGGAGATGCATTTACTCCACGCAAGGCTCCACACCTCCTTGAGCCACAAGGGTGTCTATATGTCCACCACCACACTCCAAATCTAGCTCTTGCCCTTCCAGCAGAGAGACACTGGCAGAGAGCCCGTCTCCTCCCTGATGTATATTTCATGCTCTTGTTTGAAGCCCGAGTTGCAGTGCTGAAGTAGAAAGCGGAAAATGCTCTCATGGGATGTACAGCCTGGTTTGCTAACACACCAGCAAGCACATCAATACCAGTGGGGTCACCCCAAAAATTCCCACTCTGATGAAAAAGGACCTTGCAAGTTTGGAGCTGAGCTGCTAGAAAGGCTTGCTTTAAAGATCAGGTGATGAATAATTTGGATATGAAATCAAATGCATAGCTCCTGATGGTGGGGATGAGACCCACTTTGTAATGAGAAGCCACCTCACTTTCTGCTGGTGTTGATCATGGTAACTCTAACTTTCCCACAGCTTTTCTCAAAGAAATACAGCACATTCAATTAACAGCTTCAGTCCATCTGAGTATTACACATGTTCATGCCTTAAAGAATGTGTAACAGCATTTTATAACAATATCTAATAAAGATCAGGCCTGAAAAAGAACTCAGTGTAATCCTGTTATGTAAAAGCAAGGATATTTTGCAGGCTATAAATCAAATGCTCCCCACAATAGAAAGCTCCTTCATTACCTTGCAAGCCAGATAAACACTACAAAAAAAAAGCTTAACTACACGGTATATGTTGTGATAAATGATACACAAGTCAAAATGTAATTGCTGGCAGCCTGCCGTTTGCTTGTGGTCATGCAACCTCTCTTTCTTCTATGACAGAGCATGTGCAAAGCTTTTAGAAATTCCATGCACTAAAAGTGCAATTATGGAAACAATTTATAATCAATACGTGGTTATTAGGGTAACTTGCATGTATGGGATATTTTATAGCAATTATAATCCTGACAGTCCTTTCTGAGAGCAAAATTTGCATCTTGGATTTTCCCTTTCAGGTTTCAGTCCCAGCAGTGCCACCTACTGCTGAGATAACTTTGAAAGCTGAATTTCTTATTTCCTTAGGGGAAAATTTTCAGGAACCATTATCTGCAGGTGGAACATAAGCTTATAGGAAAAAAAAAAATCATTGCAGAAGCTCAGTAATCTCTGACTAAAATATCCCCACCTATACATGGCTGAGAACAAAAGGAAAAAAAAAGAAAGAAAACAGAAATCCCTTATTTGTAATCTCACATTGCTGAAATCAAGCGTTACTCTGATCACTCTTCATTCACTCATGATAATTCATTACTTAGCTGGTGGGAATTGTCCCAGCTCCAGTGAATACCGTGGAGTTGTACCAGCTGCTATGAGTTGAACTTCTGGCCCAGAATTTTTAAGAAAAAATGTATACAGAATTACTTTTTTTTTTTTATTATTTTGGAAAGAAAATAAATTACTTCTGCCAATGAAACCTACAGCCTTGCTTATTTCTTAGTGATGGGAGGTTAGTTTACTCTTCTAAGAATAATTATTAAGTAATTTGATTAGTGAAAGTGTGAAGGACAGCTGAGGTAGGCTCTCAACATCCCTGGTATAAGTGCAGAGGATGTTGAGGTTCTGACATGGCTTTACCAGAGCACTGCTGGAAAGTGAAGAGGTACCAAAGACAGGCTTTAAGATCCTGAAAACAAGGAGAAACTACCAAATTTATGTTTGTTTGGAAAAAAATCTGAGGGGTTTTTTTTTCAGGTTAAGATGCATCCTCCTCAAGGTGTTACCTTGGAGGTGTTTGTGTCTCATTTTTATCCAGTGTCACATTTCCTTCCCGTAAAAATAGCCTATGGATTGTAATACCTCCCTGAAGGATGCCTGTTTCCAAGCCAAAAGGGATATTTGGCTCTACTCTGGAAGTTCAATCTGGCCAAGAAGCTTCAGCTGTGAAGAAGAAGGTTACAAAATGCTATGCTGTACCTAAGGCTGAGGCTCAGGGTTGCTTCCAGCATGGCATTTATTATAGATAAGGAGTGGAAGGGAAGAAGCTTTTTTTTTTTTTGGCTGAGAATGTCAGTTTTGCAAACTGTTTTGCTGTTAAAATAAACCTTGAAATAGCACCACTCTGGAATTTATTTATATATTTGTTAAGTGAAGAGAAATATTTCTCCAGTGTTATCTTCACAGCATGCTACACGTGAGGTGAAGTCTCACTGAACCTGGCAGACGCCTCTTCTTTGGGCAGTAAGAGATGAGCTGTGTTTTGCAATAAGATGCCTGTAAGAACAAGACTGTGACCCAAACCAGGGTCATTTGAAAGGCTGGAGACACCATAAGTGATTTGGGTGAAGAGGGTTAGCTGGGAGTTGCTGACAAATACTGGGGAGTGGTTAGTATTTGGCAAGGCTGCATTATTTACAAGCAGATAGATTGAGAAGAGAGCAACAGAATGGTGGAAACAGTAAGAAGAGCACAGATAGCCTAACTGTGAGATGAAGTACAGAGAGAGAGGATGCTGTGCAGCAAAGGCCTCTGGGAAGAAAATCTTAAAAGTTTTCAGAAACCCATGATTTTCTTCTGTGATGTATCCTTGTTGCCTGTCACAGCAAGAAAAGCACAAGAAGGAATGGAGATGGCCAAGCACCAACAGTGAAGCCCTTACCGTTCACAGAGGGTACTGTGGGCAGGCAGGAGGCACAAGCGAGCGGGACTGGAGGTGATTGCATGCAGAAGAAGGAAGCATCTACTTTGAGGTAAGGCTTGTTAAGAGAAGAGGCACTGCTGTTTCTTTAGGACAAGTAGTGGAAAACTTGGGATGGAGACAAGAGTTGTTATTGTCATTAGAAACAGTTAAACACTGCTAAGGCATGCTGCCTGCCTTAATCCAACCAAGCCGTGATGCCAAGAGCTGAGCCCTGACTTACTGCACACGTGTGATGCTGGGAAGGTCCAGCACAGAGCCAATTGTGTGCTCCCTTCCTGCTTGCTGTTGGCCTGTTCATTGGTGTTTCTAGTACAACCCTATGGATCACCACCGTGGAATCTTCTTGGACTGGTACATTACCTGGTGACTTTCTTAGTGAAGCCTTTTCTAGCAGAAGATGTATGACAAAGAGAAGACTCTGGCTCCAGGGAGACCTTATAGTGGCCTTCCAAAAACTAAAGGGGACCTACAAGAAAAGTGAAAAGGGACTTTTGACAAGGGCATGTAGTGACAAGACAAGAGGTAATGGCTTTAAACTGGAAGAAGGTAGACTTAGATTAGACATAAGGAAGAAATTCTTTACTGTGAGGGTGGTGAGGCACTGGAACAGGTTGCCCAGAGAAGTTTGAATGTGCCATCACTGGAAGTGTTCAAGGCCAGGTTGGATGGGGCTTTGGGTGACCTGGTCTAGTGGAAGGTGCCCCTATCTGGGATAGGAGGGGTGGAACTAGATTATATTTAAGGTCCCTTCCAACCCAAACCATTCTATGATTCTATGACCCACTAGGGTTGCAGGTTACTGCAGCTCACAGCAGGCACTGCCACTATCTGACTGGTTTTAGTTCTGCTTTGTTTTGTTTTGTTTTTAATGTGACATGGCAGTACAATTTACACTCAATCACCTCATTGAATGAGGAGGGCTGCAGTGTTTGCAGCCTGCTATGAACTGCCTTAAAGCTGTGTGTACTGTCTCCCGGAAACATGCCTGAACCAGGCTTTATTCTCATCTGACTTTGCTTATGTTTGATTTCTACTGGAAGTAAATTTTCTTAGCCTTCTCTTCTATTTTTATTCAGCATCTGAATTTTTCAAGACCCAGCAGCCTGGTCACTATAGGGTTAGTTTATTTGTCTTTTTAGGTTCCTGTCCTTAACCCTAAGTATTCAATATTTTCCTACACCCAGCTTTCCAGTTTGACATCTGGGACTTATTTACCACTCCTTTTCTGTGTAGATTTTATAATTTTAATTTAATATTTCCCCTGAAGTGACAGGGCAAAACAATAAGATAGAAACAGAGAGAACACCTGTCCTATAGGACACACTGTTGGTAATATATATAGGGCTTTATGCAAATCTCTGAATAATTTAGCAAAATCATATGCTTTTTCCCACCTCAACAAACACCCTCCATCACAAGCCAAAAAAACCAATTTTATCAAGAATTAATGGTTGGTTGTTGTTTGGTGTTAGTATGACCTTTTTTTGTAGGTGGGCAGAGAAGGTTGAGGTGGAACAGGAGAGACATGGAGGGTTTCCACCATCACTAGAAGCACCAGACTTAGGAGTATGGGACAACACTGGGTGCATTGACCACTTTCAGAGGATCTTCACCTCCCAGTCGGGACCATGAAGCCTGGGATGGTGAGGCTGCTGTTTTACACAACCCCGTGCAATGGGAAGAGTCTGCATACTGGGAATTTTAATGATGTTTCAGACAGTCCGCTCACCCATTCTGACAGGAACTGGTGATGGACACCCCAAAGATGCTTTTGCTTGACTTCCTAGATATCAGCTAGCCCACTTATCCTTCCAGCCATGCTAGTCCTTTTTAGTTGCATTTCTCAAATGTATGTCCAAAAACCCGCATCTGCCAAATGAAAAAAATAAAAGAAAAAAATATTTGTTGGGGAGGTCTTTTCTGGACTTCTTACAAGAGTGATTCCAGCACCAAGTGAAAAATTAACTTTAAAATGTACGTTGCTACTGTCCTTTCAAATCTCTTCCTTTGGCCTTGGCTAAATGTTCCAACCCAGAATATCTCCAGCTACTCCCTTGCCTGTGAGAGAACTTGAATTTCAAAACATCCTCTCCATACACCCGGGAACCCAGCTCCAGTCCTGGAATTAAATCTGGGCATTATTAAACTCAGTTGGTGACAGAAGTGCCTTCAGAAAGTAGTGCTAAGCAATTACTTCATATTGTTTTTGTGGTGATACGGAGGCAGATGTTTTTTGTACTGGCTAAAAAAAGCAGTTTGTGTCATTCCTTGAAGCACTTTGTTGTGGAAACACAGCTCAGAGTCATTATTTACAGGCTAGTTGCCAAAATTTCAGCAGAAACAGAAAAGCTTGCAAATAATTAGCTAGACTATCTCTAGCAGGTAACACTTTGGAATTCATAATCAATGATAATGCTCAAAGATTGCAGAGGCGATCTGACTGGACAAAACAGGTCCACTATTCACATATTCCTTTGCAAGCAACCACTCTCCTTGCTAATGCACCAGTTCTGACAGGAAGCAGCTTGACAAAAAAAAAAAGCTGCAATTTGAACTACAGGGTAAAGGAAGAATAAATTACCCTTTTTAACTCGGGGGAGAAAAAAAAAAAAAAGAATCCCCCCTACCCCAAAACAAATCAATACAATATCTTGAATTGGGAAAGGATGCTGCGTAATTGGAATACAGATCCTGCATGAAACCCCATTGTAGTGTAAGGTATTTAATGCTTTCTGCCACAATAAAAGAAGAGAATTAATGGACTCGGTGGGAAATCTAGATGGCATTTAGCTCTGAATCAGGCTATTATTTTACACTTGGCATTGACAGGAGTCAAAATGAGGCCACAAGCATAAGACTTTATCAGCTCCTTGTGAGTGCAAATTCCCTTTATATTCCCATGATCCCTGCTTGGAGGCTTCCATTTCTCTAGCTCTCAATCACAGCAGCAGCAAACTGAAGTAATAAATTATGAACCAACTTCAGGCTAACTGTGGGAAAAAATGCATGCATTTTCTCTCTTTTTAAGTATGTAGCTATTGCACATACATGTAAGATGTAGTTGACAGACTATAAAATATATGGTAAAAAGGCAGATGTTTATTATGGAAAATTTATTCTATGAATGCATGCTTTATCAAAATGTGATGCTTGCCCTGTAAAGGAGGGAATTATTTTTGTCACTGCTCTGTTTTTTAAGGCATGCATGTGTATTCAAGGTGAATTAAATGAGGACAAGATCTCAACAAAGTTTTGCACTTTCTAGAGACAAAAAATTGGTAAATTTTTGCAATCTTTTTTTTTTTTTTTATTCCTTTCTTCAGTGTTAAAAGAGCCTGTAAGAAATGAAGCACATGAGGAAAGCTTATGAATAAAAACATGGCCAACTCTCCAAATCCATTCTTGAGATTATTTCCAAGCGGATGATTTACTTGGAAGGCATCTTGATCATCAGCTGCCTCAGAAGCCATCACTGCAGTGGTCCTCAGGACTCCTTGGATGTATGCTGTTGCTCTCCAAGGTCAGCATTATGCTGACTGTAAACCATATAATACTATGTGTTGAAGCCATTATTTACAAACATGTGTCTGATGAGTCCTCATGATACTTTCAAAAGTGGATGTATAAAGTTACAAATATCTTGCTCCAAGACAAATGGCAAGCATGGAGCAGAAATGAGGCTGGGATTCAAGAGCTCTCAGTTCCCATGCCTTTCATACCAATCCTGTCATACAAACATGAGGTGCTAGAGCAACAACACAATGAAAAAAATGCTGCTGATGATCACCAGGTGCTAGGCACTCATTCTGATGCTAGTCTGAATGCTTCTCTTCAAGCAGTCTGGCTTCCCTGTTATCAGAAATACATAAGGATTGACCTCAACATTTGCAAACCAAGTTGTAGAGCAAATCAGCAGCAATGCTCTTGCCAGATCCTGCAGAACAAGGATGCTTGGTTCAGTACGGGGGCGAGGGGGGCGGGAGGGGAAGGTACCCTCCAGTAAAACCAGATGCTAAGCAGTAGGAAAACAAGTAGGAACCCTACTCCTGGAGGTCCTTTCAAAGAAAGGGCTCTGGGTCTGCGTTAGCAAACCATATGAGCAGCTCCTTGGCTTTGGGCACACTGGCCAGTTTCGTTACAGCTACATTTTTCCCTTTCACTAGCTTGAAAACAGATGACTAGAGAGAGAGCTGAGAAAATCAGTTTGAGAAAGACTTAAGAGGGGTTTCTCTCTTCTTCCTCAGAGGAAACGCTTGTAACAGGGGATTGTTTTGTGATACTGCTGGAGCTGCTGATACAGTTCCAGGCTAGGGAAATCCCATCTGAGTACCAATGGCTCAGCTGTAGGGTTCATGTAACTTGAGGTGGGCTGGCTCCTTTCAGACTTGCGATGTTTTATTTCAGAAGTCAATCACTCTCTGCAGAGGCTTGAACTTAGCTTGACAGAAGGGTGCTTTTGTCCTCTCTGTATTCTCTCCAAGATGACTTTTAGCTTTATGATCTGATGGGCTTGAGGATTTGATAATCTCAGATTCATTGGTAGTGGATATCATGTGTTGGCAATCCTCAAATTGTGCAGCCTCATTTAAAAATTATTGTGCTGAAGCAAAGATAAGCTATTGTCTCCAACTATAGGGTTTTAATAAAGCCAGAGTATGAGAGGGGGAGGATCCAAGCCAATTATAATCTAATTGACCCTCCTAAACCTTCTTTCTTATCTAAAAGCTTATTCTTTGCCAGTCAGGCTCATTAAATCTGGGGCTTAGAAAGTGTAATTTTTAATGACCCGTTATCTACAGCATTCCTGATTCAGGTAAATAAATGCAGGCATCTATCTCTAGATGGATGATTGATTTAGTTACAGTGGTCATAATTGGTCCATTAGGGAGAAGCAGTCTGCTAAAGCCACCAAAATCAACGTGAGACAGAGGGAGGCTGAGTATAGGATTTACCTTGACAGAGGAAGCAATTTCAAGTAAGGGAACCCAATGTTGCCAATTTAATACTCCATGGAGTATGAAAAGGTTTCCAGAAATAATTACTCTCCATATACACTGTTGTAATAAGGAAAAAGTAAGTCATTGGTGAACTGAAATTACCATTTTCCTGTAAGTTTTGATGGCTCATTTGGCATTAAGTGTTGAAGCCTGAGAGCAGAGAAGAAAGGAGTGCGCTGTGCTGATTGACTCAGGGGTGGGTGGCCTCCGAGTGTGCTGCCAGCACATCTTGCTGGCTAAATCAAGGAAGAGGCATGCAGCAGCAGCACAGCTTCTTATACGTGGTGTCTTGTGTCCAGCAGTGCTACAAAAGGATTTGGACAAGAGAAAGAAACAACTCTGCAGACACCAGGATCAGTGAAGAAGGAGGGGAAGGAGGTGCTCCAGGTGCCAGAGCAGAGATTTCCCTGCAACCTGTGGTGCAGACTGTGGTGAAGCAGGCTGTCCCCCTGTAGCCCATGGAGGCCAGCAGAGAAACAGAGATTCACCTGCAGCCCGTGGAGGACGCCATGCAGGGGCAGGTGGATGTGCCTGAAGGAGGCAGTGACCCCATGAGAAGCCTGTGATAGTTACTGCTGAATGATCTCGCCCTGTTCTTATCTCAACCCACAAGGTTTTCGTTATATTTTCTCTCCCCCATCCCCCCAGGGAGGGAGGAGGGTGAGCGAGTGGCCATGTGGTACTTAGCTGCCAGCTGGGGCTAAACCGTGACAGCAGCTCAGGCAGAGAGGGAACTTGAAACTGAAGCTAGAAGCAGATAGATTAATCCATCCAAAGGGCATACAGTGGCTTGGCTGGATACATGATGTGAATTTGGAAGAACAGATTTGCTTCTTGCTTCTGAGAGGGAATACAAATGAGAAAATCAACTCCTTCCACTTCCCCCTCTTAAAGACTCAAGGAGGACCCAGTGCAGTGCTCCACCAAAAGCAAGGCAGACCCAGCACAGTGTCAAGCTTGCTGGGTACTTCAGAAAGTCTACACATTAGACTCATTTGCTGGTTTCTCGTTGTGGAGGTTTACTCTGGTTTTGCTCTGCTCGCTCCCATGGGCTCTGCTGGTGATGGGCAGCCATTTTGAATCAATGACCCCAGCTGGCTGGAGCAAACATCTGCCTTTCCTCCAGACACAGCTGTTTTTTGGGTCAGGACTGCATTGTGAGGAAAGAGCCTTGCCCTCAGCCTTATGCTGTTGCATTTAGGGAGTGGAGTAGAGAAGGAGCTTTAGCCTGTATTTGGTTCATCTATTCCCAGCTTCTGCTTGAAACCTCTCTGTGGAGGGGTCTCTCTTTTACTGTTGAATGGAGAGGTCACCTTGGGAGATGGACTTCTACAGAGATTGAGTCAGGCACGTAGAGTTGGAAATGCAACTATCTCAGCTTGCTGTCAGCAAAGAAACCACCATACACTATGCACCAATAGGCAAGAGCCATAGCCATGAATTCATGTCCTACACTTTTGCAGTGAGATCTGTCCTCTTCAGAGGTCTTTAGGTGACTGCAGCAAGTACATACAGAACTCTGCATCTCCCCAAATTGCCTCTCTCCCCAAATGTAGATGTCCCTTGGTGTCGGTGCAACAGGCTACTGACTGGCACATTGCGGTGGTGGCACATTAGCAGGGCAACATCAGTCCTCTAGAAAAAGCTTGGGTGTTCACGATCCCAATGCAATGCCCAACAGATCTGTGGCAAAGCAAGATCCCTTAGTGCTGCTGCAAAAGCGCTCTGTGTCCCTCCCTGAGCACTTGCAGGGTGAACAACTGTCCTTTTGGACAAATGGCTCAAAGGCTTAATGTTTCTCATCCTGCTTACAGTGATACAAGGAGGATCATACATGCCTACATGTACATACAGAAAAAATTTGCAGGCTTTCTTCTGCCATTTTTTGGGTAGTATCCTGGGGAGTTGTGTCAGGTGGACCTTTCTCTTTTATTTGTTGGCTTGGGAGCCTAACCTTTTCCATTCCTGCCTAGTTTCAACACCTGCATTTCCAAATAAGCCCCATGCTGGTTTGTGCCCAGGATTATTTGGGCCAGGCAAGCTATCACGTTGAGGTCACAGTCAGGGAGACAATTTGGTGCTATCGCCTGCAATATTGAACAGAACCCAGCTGCAGCTTGCAGTAAAAGACATCCCTTTCTCCCTTCTTCCTCCCAGCCCTCAAAACACCTCTGTTTCTGCAAAGCATGTGGAAGACCTCCACAGGGACCAAACAAGAAAGGGGTGTCAGGAGTCACAGCTTTGTGCCATTGAAAAAGTATTTGGAAATTTTTTTGTATCTTTACCATTTCTACCACATAGCTAACTCTAATTTCTGTGAGTGTATTTTCTGTTGCCCCTCTCTACATACTCTCCACGTCTGGCAGAGGGAAATGGGCTAGCCCTCTGGCCATCAAAAGTCAAAAGCAATGATTTTATTAAATGGAAAGAATATGGTTGTTGACAGGAGAAGCCACACACATTGCCCTAGGTGCCAGCCTGCAGCAAAACCTGTGCCTTGGGACACTGGCAGAGCTCACCCACCCTGACAACAAAGGTGGTATCCTAGGCCACAGACTACTTGTCTCCCTCAGGTATTATGCAGGTTGAGTGAGCCCTGATGTCTGGTGAGAATGTGCAAGTCAATGCTGATAGCCCAGTGCCTGAGCATTTGGTCTGCTGCTTGCAAAACAAGCAGAGGCTTAAGTAGCAGCTTTTTTGTCCTCGGTTTGTAGAGAGCAGTTGTTTTGTTTATTAGCATGATGGGTTGTACTGTGGTGTTTATGTGACCGGTTAATCATTTGCAAGTGTTTGCTTGTTGCTCCAGTATGCTTACTGGGGGGGGAAATCTAAGCCTCTAGGGGAAGCTATTTTTTTCCTTTCAAGCCTCTCCTGGCCCCCTAGTTTCTCTATGTTGCTCAAAACCACTTGGAGAGACATCTTGGACAATTCCCACAGTAAGGGAGCTGAGGTTGCTCATTGCCCTGCTTGCATCTGCATTACACTCCTCTACAAAGCTGGAAATGTGCACCCTCCTCTTCCATGCCCAGTCCCTGCCTTGCATTTGTTACTCTTAATGTCGCTGTACCTGATTTCCATCCTCCTGAAACAATGCTCAGTGCTTCCAGCCGTGGTAACTGGCTGCCAGGCTCCCTTGGGACAATCGTTCCCTGCATTGTTCAAGTCTGCAACGCAATCTCAAGGGAGGACAAGATGTTTTTTACCATGCAGGGTCTGAGAGGAGAGGAGTTAACTGCCTGTTGGGCAGTGGTGTAAGGTTAGGTGCTGTGATGGGACATTAGGTTGGGAGGAAGGAGAAGGCAGTTGGGAGAGGGAAGTTGGCTGTCTAAAATATGGTATTTGAATTTTTATCCCTATAATGAGTAGTCTGGACTGAGGCAGCCTCATTCCCAAAAGGCAGCAAAATGAGGTGGGTTTCCCAAGCGTTTTTATGTTGACCTGGATCTCTTGCTATGATGTGATGGTTTAGCCCGAATCACGACACAGTTTCTCGCTCACCCTCCCCCTCCCCAGCGGGATGGGGGAGAGAATTGGGAAGGAAGGAGAACTCGTGGGTTGAGATGAAGACAATTTACTAAAATAACAAAGGAAAACCACAGTAATAACAGAATATAAGGACATTAAAATATACAAAATGAACAATGTATGATTTCTCACCACCCAATGTCCCAATGACCGACACAGCCCGTCCTGAGCAGCGATCATGGAAACAAAACCAAGTGGCAAGCAAAGGAGCAAAAGGGAGCCAGCAAGGTAGAGGGCACGATGCCAGCAAACCGAGAGGAAAGATGGATGCCAGGAAGGCAGATACCCGCCCTGGCCAGCCCCCACTTATATACTGAGCATGACGTTTATGGCATGGAATGCTCTCTTTGGCCAGTTTGAATCAATTATTCTGTCTGTCTTTCTCCCAGCTTCCTGCATCTGCAAATTAGCAAGACTTGGAAAGCAGGACGGTGTCCTTGATCTCATTCACAACAACTCATATTATCAGGGTGTTTATCAACATTCTTCACACACAAAATCCAAAACATACCAGCTACTGAGAAGAAAAAAATTAACTCCATCCCTGCCAAAACCAGGACATATGAGCACAAAGCAGCATTCCCTTGATACTCCTGCTTGTGCTGTCCGTGGGGATGGAGACTGCTGGGCTGAATCAAATGCCAGCTCTGGCCATCCCATGCTTGTCCCTCTGACTACCACCAGCTTAAGACGCTTCAGAGGAGCATGCAGTCAGCAGCTGTTGTTAGTCAAAAGTAATCTGGCCCTATGGGAAAAGAAGGGGAAAAAAAATCTACTTGAAGAAAGTGAAATAAAGAACTTCTGTGGGAGGTACTCCCAGACCGGGTCCTGCACAGAGGGAAAAGTAGCAAGGCAGCCCAGAAATCAAAGTGCATGGAGCAGAGCAAATGTGTGTTTCAGGAGAGCCTTGGTGTTTCAAACATGTGTGGCTAACTAACTAATGTAGGTTTCCCTTGCATATATATATATATATTTAGCTGCAAAGATAGAAGAAATGGCATTCTCTTTTTCCACAGTGTGGCCCACCTATAGTATTCAACAATGTAATATTAGAGAAAAGCCTTTAGTATGGTTTTTAATAAAATACGCTGACCTGACAATTATAAAGCTGTTAGAATCTTCTTGGCAATCATCACATTTTCATGAGTAGTGAATGGTTGTAGATATTGCCAGATGTGTTCTCAGAGTGGAGACCAACTGAGATAAAAATTGCAAAAGCAGCTAAATGATGCATGGGCTGAAATCCCACTTCCAATCAGACCCAGAGCATGCCGTGAAAAGATTTAGTAAGCTTCTTTCCAGCAGTCTGCAAGTCTCCTGATCCGTTTACCCAGCTGCCTTTGGAGAAAGAGGAGTGGGCAGAAACTGGATAATCTGATCTTTATATTACTTTTATCACAGAGATTACTTTAAATCCTGAAGCAGGAGACTATATAGCCCTGTAGTATTTACTGTGGCAACTCTGGAGGGCTGCACAGGTGTTTGATCCCAGAACTCACTGATTTTGTTTTGACTTTTAACATCTTACTGTAGCCGGTATCTTAATTCTTTGCATTGTTTGGCATGCTGCTTTCTTTCACTGCCTTTGATTTTAGGATTTCCTAATCTTATTCTGTGCAATTTTGGAAAAATCTCATTTCTAACTTCCCTCGTACATAGTTTCGTCAGTCCCAGTTGCTCTGTGAACTTCCCTGTTCTTTTTTCTGTAACTCCACAGCTTCCAGATTCAGTGCTTAAATTTATTTTGCATTCATGTCCAGCGATGTCCCCTGTGAAAGTCTTAGCATCATTGCTGTAAATACTGTACAAAAACAAAACCACAAATGCTAAACCCTGTGTCTATGGGAACGGGAGCTGCGGGGCTAGAAGGGACAGATTTTCAGAGAGGGGCTGTGCTAAAACAGCTCCTGCTGGTGTTGATGGCAGATATGCACTCTTGTAAATCACAATGCAAGCATGCAGAGTCTGATTCCCCTGGGATCTTTTTTGTTGTTTTTTTTTTTAATGGCAGATACTAGTGCACAACCTCCCTGCTGAGCATTCCTGTTTTCCAGGCTTGCGCTATTGAGTTCTGCCTTCACCAGTTGGTTCCTGCACCCCATATGTGCATACATCTACTGTGAGCTGTGAACCCTGTTGCTGCCTCTTTGCAGGCTTTTGAATTAAATCAAAGATTTATTTGAGCATGGAGGAGAATAAACACATTTGGAGTGAGGAATGATAAATAAATGGTGCCTAAAACAGTCAAGGAGTTTTTTGGCAAGTTGGTGGCATTGATCAAAAACTTAGGCAACCAGACTAAGCTACTGTCTGACAAATAATGTCCTTAAGAAAAAGCCTAAATATGCTGTGTGGAAAACATTAGGTCAACTTGAAAGAGTTAACATCTAATCGCAGACTTGGTTTTCTTGATTGACAGACAATTTTCAAAAAGACTCTGGTTTGTCAAGAAGTCATTCCCTTCTTCTTCCAGAAATCTTTCTTTGAAACCAGGACAGGCAATTTCTTGCCTGTGATGACATTCAAGACATGAGATACCCTTGTCTTTGACAGCAAAGGACGTTAGTTTCATTTGAGCTTTTTCCCTTATCACTGACAACAATAAATTGTCAAGTGTGTGATTTGAAACATCAAATTCAGTATGAACTTTTCGTGTAAGCAAGGGATACTGGACATAATAACTTTTTTCTCCCATCTGTACTGATATATGGGACATACAATTTGGCAAATGGTAAAGATTGGGTGATGTATGTGTATGGTAACTCATGTATAAACTATCAACAGACCAACAAGGTTATAATGAAGTCATCTTTTGAATTTAATAATAAATTTTCCTTTGTCATCATTGGTCCAAGATAATGATGTGATACTTCTTAGCAGCAAAGGCAGAGGAAGACTTCATAGCTGAGGAAGTGCCCATTTTAATTACAGGCTTGGAAATACTGTCTGTCAAACCATGGTAACATTATTTTCTTTTTATGGAGATGCTGGATGCATTTGAACCTGGCCCAAAACCCCAAAGCCATCTTTCACCATTCAGAACAAATTAATCATGTTGAAAAACTGATGATTTTGAGTATTTTAATTTCTTAGTGCCTAAACAGTGAGACTTGAAAGTTATTTGGAATTTGCTGGGCTTAGATTTGCTAATTTGAATATAAAGTCCATGTGTTATGCAGAGACAAATGAAATCTTTTGATATTCTTCCAATTACTAGCCTCAAACTTCACTTTGTTGGAGTGTAAGTGCTGTGAGATGTAGATGAGCTGGTTCATTGAGAATAGAGTGGACTTTGCCTTGTGTGTCATTACTTCAGTGTGTCTTATGTCAAATTGCTAGCCTTTGTGTGATGCATATCGCTATAATACAGCTGTGGACAGGTGAACTGTAATAGTTTTTAACCCTGTGGTTGAGTCCTTAGAAGGCTTTAGCTTGTAATGAGTATGACATACTCTTCAAAGTTCCGTGTTTTTTTTTCCTTTTAAAAGGAGATAGGCATTGTCACAAAACCACACCTCAAAACCTTTTAAAGTGAATCTTTAATATGTGAGTCTTCTCAAACTCCCAAATATTAGTCTATAAACTGAGAGCATCCAAATCCTCAAGCCAAAGTTTTTGTCAGGAACAGGTACATAGCAAAATTAAATAAGGAGCAGCTACCTGAGACCATAAAAAGCTCAGAGAAAAACTAACAGACACATGTTATAAACTCATGTGATAAACTCATGGCAGTGCATGATGTATAATAGTAGTCACTCTCTGTACTTCTACTTCTGCCCTACATTTTACCTATACCTTTGGGGTCAAGTGCAGATGTGTGCATGATTGGTTATAGAGGTGGAGCTGGCTGATGGTAACTTGATGTATTGCCATAACCCAGTTGCATTCAACAGTATACCTACACCCAAAGCCTGACCAAAGGCAATCAGCACCAGGAGGCAAGTGGGAGGCACTGCCTGCCTATGCTGAGCTGCTCCAAAACCCATGGGGTCCTACAGAGGTGACACAGAAATGTCACTCACTTTTATGTTAGCAGGCAATGTCCCTTAACCCATGAAAGTATATTGGTTTTATCTTCCAGCCCTCTTGCCACTCAAGTTACTACTACCTCCAGTCCTCAAAGAGCAAAAATACATAGTGTTACGATTTCATTGTAAGAGCAACCTAACGTTTGGTGCTGAGTGATAGGATTCTCAGCTGAATTACAAGCAAAAGCCTGAATCTAACCGAGTATTTATTTTACTTAGCAAAAATTATTCAACAGTAAAAGTATAGTTGCTGCCATTGGAAATATGACTGTTTGAATAAAGGTTATGGCAACAGTAAGATTCAGCTAAGTTATGTTAATTTGAATCTGCAGTAAATCTGTCAGGATTGCAGGTCAGTTTAAAAACTAAAATATAATTATTTTAAAACACCAAATTGCAATTTAAATATATTTTTCCCAGCCACTTGTGGGCTAGCAATACTCCAGTTCTATAATCACAATTTAAATCTTTTAAAGGGCTTCTTATACAAGTTAGCAGAAGCAGTATTTTATTACTTTTCTTTGTGTGGGATTCTTTGAATACAATACCCTTTTGGGGAGGAAAATGTTTAGGGGATAAAAATCAGTAGAAACTACCTTACACTTTATTCTCTTTTCTGAAAGATAGACAGGTCTGAGTGTGCAATTAACAATTTGTCAATCAATTTGGAGCTTGATGAAAATGACTGTCAAAGTGAGGTTTTGTTAGTTCGATTTCAGATGCCATTTGACCCTGTAGATATGCTTTCTGTATTCTGTGATAACAGGTAGATATGATTTTTAAAAAAAATAAAAATTCATTAGTAACCTAAATATCTTTTTTTTAAAAAAAAATAAGCTTGCTTGTATAATTTAGTAGAAAAAAAACAACCCTGTAAATGGCTTTCAACTTGATTATACAATTGAATTAGTACTTTAGACTGTCAACTTTTAGTCCCGAGCATTTTCAGGCGTGGTTTTCCATGACAGTCACCTTGACTGTTGGTTACTCAGAGTTTGCTATCCATCTTCTTGGACAAGTTGTGATGGTCACTGAGAAATCAGAAGGGACATGAAACAGGATACCTGCATCGTGCTTTGAACAGCTGGCTAATATTGCAGTTAGGAGGTGATCCTCATATTGTCATTTGAGAGCAGAAAACACATCTGAAGATCTGTGTGTGAGCATCACCCCTCAGCAGAAACTGTAAGGGTGATAGAGGAGAGGCTTTAATGTCAGTCCATCATTCAGCAGGTAAAGGGCTTAGTACCTCCTGTCGTGCATTCACATTAAACTAATCTTGGCTGGATTCCAAAAGCAATGTATTTGTATACTGCCTGCTATCCTCAAAAACCAAACAACAAAAAAAAACCAACCCCCAAATGCCCCCAAAAAGCCCAAACAAAAAAAAACCAACAAACAAACCGATGATATCTTGTAAGTCCTGACAGTTGATCCATATACCTTAATAATACATAGGAGATTGTCTGTCAGCTTTTAGAACCAAGGCATCAGCTTTGAGCAAAGAGAAAGAATTTAATATTGTCCATTCATAGACAGCAGATCCTCTGGAGATGCCCTGAGAGCCATTTAAGGAAAAAGAAAAGACAGCCTGTTCATTTGTCCTTATTAGGAATTATTTTCCAAAAGCTCGTAAAGCTTCACTGCTCCAGAGGAAAGTTACATCTGCTGATTGAGGAGAGGAGGGGAAACGATAGTAAAAGTACTCAGTTGAGTCTAATGTAGTCTTTAGATTTTTGCAGTCATATGAATTTGACGGATTAGAAGGAGAGTGAAAAGGATGGTCCACGTGCTTAAGAAAAGGATAAATACTCTTTTGTACTTATTATTTTGCTACATTTTTGCATTTTACTTTTTAAATCTTGTTTTTTAAAAGCATTAAGGGACGGAGACTTGACAATTCTTTGGCAGATATTAGACAAGGCTGAATTAGTGCAGTGAGACCATTGGCCATCTGCATAGTCTGGGCTGTGTGACTTTTGAAGCTAACATACTTCATTTTAATAGGTTTTGATGGCCAGAGTCTGCACAAAAAATAATGAGAACCAGGGAAAATTTCTAAAATGTTCTTGTTACTTGTGTTGAAGGGCGGCATTTCCTGTTTCCTGCAAGGAAGGGGCTGGGTGGTCCTAGCACTAAGATGGCCCTCTATCAGCATTTCTGGGCAAAAAGGATGCAGAGATCAGTCTGTCCCAGAGCATTTACAGTTCAAGCAGACATGGGAAAACCACCTCAAAGTCAGGAGGGATAGGGAAGCAGAGGCAGAGTGTGAGGAAAAGAGTCCCAGTAGCAGTCCCTACTGGCCCAATATCCAATTGAAAGAGTTTCTGGAATCCCAAGAGGGGATTATCCTCACCTCACCTTTAACATCATATTACTCTTTCCCTGATCATGATATTCCTATTGTTTCAAGTCTAGCACCCGTAAACTTAGCAATTCACTCTCTACAGACACATGTAAGACACTGTTGCTGGGCCCTGGCAAGGTACCAAGAGTGTTCCATGCTTATGTCCTGTGTGTTCCCTCAACCAGGAGGAAGGGCGGTACCTTCAAGGACATAGGCCACTGACCCTGTTTCAGCCCCTGAACTGGTGCCTGCTAACAACTGCCTTTCTGATTGCATGTCCTTTTCAAAGAGATTGCAGCATATAATGGGAGAAAAAGTCTTTCAGATTCTGTTTGATGCAGTCTTTGGATTTCAAAATCAAGACGTCATCTAGCTGTCAGCAAAGATAGCATAAAACTTGCAGGAGAATCCTCTCCGGTTGCTATTTCCCTGTAACAAGAAGATGACAAAAAAAAAAAAATAGGCATTTTATTGTGAAGTCTCTCAGTCTTGCAAATGTACTCTGCCATCTACACGCTTTTCTTTTGTTTGCTTTGTGCTTGGCTTGGCAGGAGCCTACTTTGCTATCCTTCCCCATTCCTCTTCCCCTCCTGCTCCAAAGCTACACTGCAACCCCCATTAAGAGTGAAGTGCAAGGGGTGCAGCTGTATGGAGCCATTGTCCTTGTGTACTCGGACAGAGGAGAGAAAGCAAACTGAAAGAGGCTGCAGTGATGTGTGTTCATACTGCATGATTAAGAGCGAGATGGAGAGTGATGGGACGCAAGAGCATTTGAGAGAAAGGAAAAAGCTTCATAAGACAGGCAGGGGACGTGTAATGACACAATAAGACATAATCCCAGAAGGCAGCCACTATTAAGAAAAGACTTTGAATGTGCTGAGCTGTAGAGGGCAAGCTGGATGGTCTGTGGGTTAGACACTGAGGCCGGTAGCAGGAGGTTGACCAATTGACTCTTCCCCTGGGTGCTCTGGAAAAGCATACAAGAGCAGCCCTTTCTTGCAATTTTTTCTACTTTTTATTACAGTATGCTTTTGCATTCAGGTACCACACTCCTTTCCATCCCATGACTGCTCAGGTGAGGCATTGGTGGGGCTGGAGATCACAGATGGATCATACGCAGCAGTAGGGTCAGCTCTGCTGTCTCTATCCCGTCATGCAGGAGCGATGCCACCAGAAACCCTTTTCTTGCCTGTTCGGCTGGATAGGGCTGAAGTAATTTCCCTCTAAATATAGCTCTGCACATGTGGTAGAGCTCAGCTCCACTGGCATAGCAAAGCGTAAGTAAAGGGAAAGCCAAATGGCTGATTCATGCTGAAAGGCAGCATGAGGGAGTGGAGAATACAGGTAATAACTTGGCATATTTAACAATTTCTTGGATGCCTTGGAGAGAGCATTTTACCTTTCTGTGCCACCCTCTCCAGCCTTAGCCTTAGCTTCTCAAATTTTTTTAAGATGGTGATACCTACGTGTAAGGGACTGTATATCCCAAAAGGGGATGATCACAGCACACAAATTTTAGGTATGTAATATACGGGATACTTATTCAAAGAAAGGAAGTAGATTCATCATCTTGAAAGTCCAAATCATCCATCTGTCTGACTATAGCAAGCCTTGACAAGTAAGTATGGTGATGACCTCAATGAGTTGTACCAAAACTAAGTACTGTAGGATCTTCTTGCCATATATAGGATTACATTTCCCTTAAATCAGCTGGGGAATATAAGGTCATGTTTATGCTGGTTTTATGAGGACAAACAGCAGCTGATCCAGCAAATAGTTGCATAGGTCAGAGCTATCCCTGTGTGGGTTTGTGGGTTTTTTGAGGGGAAGGTTGTTTTGGTTTCACAAGCATGGACCAGCAAGTAGGCAGTTAACGAATCTGGGCTTAGTGCCATTTTTGACTCAGTATTTCTGAGGTTTTTCCCTCTTGTGGAGGCACAGATCTGACACACAAGTATTTCTCAGAGTAGATGCTGATATGGGTTTCATGCTCCTGAGCAGAATGAGTAGGTTTAATACTAAAAAAAAATTTATATTTTAATACTTGACTTTCCTCTAACCTTACCTGAGACCTCAGGCACTTCCCAGTCCTTCCTTTTTCCATCCACTCTGCCTGTAGGCAAGTTTCCAGAGTCCCTTCAGCCTGCCTGCCAGAAGCAGTAATGACTTTCTCTGTCCCCTACTCCTCAAGCCTCTTCAGGTTCAAATGTGCAGATTGCCTGTCCTGCCTATGACTGCAGCTCCATTTCTAGAGCTGAAGCTTCTAGGGACTGCAGCCTAGAGTATAGGTCTAATTTCTCATTTCTTGCACAGTAAGCTAGACTGCTGCTTTGTCCATGACTGGCTTAGATGTGTTGGGGATGAGGGACAAGAGAGTTGGAGGGGTGCAGTGATTCCTCGTTGGATGTTCATATGATGGAAAGAGGAGCAGATGGCACTCAGAAAAGAAAGTTTCTATTTCTGCACTCAAGATTTGTTGTGTTGCTTGGGTTAGGTCCTCTCATTTGCCTTGGCATGCATTAGCTTTGAAGTTGCTGCAAGAAAAAGTAAACAGCCAACTACCTACCAGTCAGAGTGCACTTAAGAAATGACACTGTGCCACAAAACTGTAGCAAGTGGATTCAGTTGCAAAAGTAGGGAGTAGGTTCAAAACACTTGGAAGCTTTTTTAAACAGCAGCACTGAATGTAGTGGGGAAATCATTGAGAAAGCATGAGGAGGGTAACAAAGGGCTCAGATACCATTTTCTGCTAAAACACACACAGGTCTTCCTTCCAAAGTACATGTGGTTCGTATTTGCCATGAGTGGAGAAACTGGAGCCACACTGTGGCCTAGGCTTCAGGTGACACAAATACCATTATGGTGATGTATTCAATGCAAACTTTTCAAATTACCAGCATCTTTGCAGCTGAGAAGACACAAGTCAGTTGGCAGAAGAACCAAGTGGCACTGCAGTGCTGGAAGAAAGCTAGCATGGCAATCAGTATGTGCTTTTTTTTTCTTAGCTGTGCATTAAGGTAGACATGGAGACAGAAACAGGGAGATACTGCAATGAAGCCTCAAGAAAAGAAACCCAAACTGAACCTGGGAGAGAGCTGGCATAGAGGTAATTAGAATCATGGGTTGGAAGGGACCTTTAAAGGTCATCTAGTCCAGCCCCCTCTGCAAGGAGCAGGGACTTCTCCAACCAGATCCAGTTGCTCAGAGCCTCATCCAACCTGGCCTTGAACATTTCCAGGGATGGGGCATCTACCCCTTCTCTGGGCAACCTGTTCCAGTGTTCCACCACCCTCACTGTAAAAAATAATTTCCTGATGTCTAATCTGAATCTACCTCCCTCTATTTTAAAATCATTACCCCTTGTCTTTTTGTTGTGTAGATCTAGTATGTGCTGTGGGTACAGACAGAAAAACTGTCTTCAAGTTCTCTGGAGTAGCGAGCAACATTGCTGGCCCACTAGCTGATTAAAAGAAACATTGCCTTTCTGAAGGAAAATGAAGCCTTTGAGAGATTCCTGTGCAAGTTGTAGCAGATTCCAGAAGTACAGTTTGCTGGCTTGTCTGGCTGCTAAAGCTAGCCTTTCTGATAACCTCTGGGCATCTTGGACCAGCCCCTCCATGTCCTTCTCCTAGCAAGAAGCTGATTGCACCACAGAATATCTCTGCCATCCTTCTTGGAGCCTAAGAGAAATACAAAAAACTTGAGGCTTGTATTCTCCTCCCTCCCTGCACACAGAAATTAGTAGGAATTTAGGCCCTTAAATCCCAGAGAATTTGAAAACTTGCTTCCTTGTGCAAAAGATTGACTTGGTTTTTTGATGAGAATCAGACTACCAACCTCCTGCAATCCCTGCAGAAGGCAATAGCTTTGGTATTGCTTGCTTTCTTCATCTGCCATGCTGACAGAGGAAGGGCTGAGCACAGGGCTTGCAAGGCAGGATCCAGACTCTCTTCACCTCTTGCTGCCAAGCATTATTCTTTTCATACAGCCAACACAACTCGGTGTAATTGCACCAAGTCTAGTTTAGTAAAACAAGTAGATCAAGATTAACCTGTTTGCCTGGTCGGTTTCTGCTGCCCCAGTCCTGAACTGTTTCGGGGAATCTGAGATTGCTGGCAAAAGCAAGGGAGCCTGGGGACAAGCTGCACATGGGGATAACCCAATGCTGGCTAGGTCTGGACATGAGCAGAGCCTCCTTCACTCTGAGCTGCTGAAGAAGAGTTTCAAACTGGGAGCTATTGTGGCTTTACATCCTCCAGCATGTTAGCATAAACCATGAAATATGCATGTTACGGGTTAAAATGCTATCATCTTGCTGAGCATATAAAGTGTGCACATCTGGAATGTGTGGGAGCTGTGAAGGCTGTAATTATAGGTATATGGCACACTGGGTTACTGTGCTGATTGCTGAGCTGTTGGAGTTGTTTGAACATGGACTAACTTTGGTGTGATCATGGTGTTAGTGATGCACTTTCTCTGCAGAGAAAGAAGAATCCTATTGTCTTTTCTTCTTTGTTTCAGTGTGGTTTTGCTTTAAATCTGTTTAATATTATTATTTTGTATTAATTTTTGCCAATTGGTCCCTGCAGTGAGAGCCTGGATAAAGGTATTGTGCAGCATCTTGCAAGTCTGCTTTAATGTCCTTGCATTTATCTTTTGAAACTAATAATTAAAAGGGAAAAAGCACTGTCTGTGGATTTCTGCCATGATGCTAGTTGAGTCCATTTCCTCTCTTGTTGGTAAATATCTGATCTGACTTGCACCCACAACAGACTGTTTGGGGGGAAAAAAAGTGTTGCTGCTTTTATTTCATGTCTGGCCTGATGAGAATAGTAATGAGAACAGCAAAGCAGTTGCATCCTAAGCATGCCAAATCAGGCAGGCTGAGTCCTCAATGTACTGTCAATTCCATGCATTGTGTAGGCAATTAACATTGATGCTGGAACAATTAATGATGAGAAAACATCAAAAGGTTCAGGTGCTTCAATTCGGATGAGCACCAGAAGCTCAGGTTGTCATCCTTCTTTAGGAGTTGTCTGAGTGGACCTTATAGCCAGCTTTTTGATGCTGCAAACCACAAAAAGGCTAGGGCTTCCACCTGAAGCTTCACATCTTCAGACCTCTAAAAAGCTCTAGGAGACATTTTTATGGAGAATGAGCATTTCTCTTCTATCTAATATGAGCTGTTTTGTAAGTATCTCATAAAAAGTCTTATAACTATTCTATTTTAGAGACTTGCTGCATTTAGTTTGGTTTATTTACATTAGGTTTATTTATAATAGGTTATCAGTCACAAGTTCTGTTTAAGGTAATGATTGAATTCTTTTTAGAGTGATCTCTGGAGCAGGCAAAAATACAGAGGAGGAGGTTGGCAGTCATGCCACAAGTAGAATTTACCAGCCAAGGCAGCGCCTTGATTCCTCTATCTCATACTTTGAGGACAGAATTAGCCTATATATTTTCTGGAATTATGGCCATGAACCCTGCCTCAGTAGTAACGGCATTTCTTCAGATGGATCAGAGAAACACCTGCAACTAAATTGTCTAGAGAAATCAAGTATCAATCACTTAACACCCCCCCCCCCCAAAAAAAAAACCCCAAACAACAAAACAATCACCACCACCACAAAAAACCCAAACAAAAATACCCAACAACAACAAACTTCAACACCATTACAAAACAATCCCAGCTTTGATTACAACTCTAACCTAGCTTGATCCCACTGTTAGGTTCTTCTAAAATCAAATATGGAGTGGCCATGGTCAGTGCTGGAACTAGATACATTGATTGCCACTTTGGTACCTCCATCAGCAGGGCTTAGACAACTACTGGCCCTTGTAAAATCCCATCTGCCACAGGTTCACATGGCTTGCAGGACTTGCATGATGTAGGACTCAAGTATTTCTAAAACTGGCAAACAAAATTGTGTACATTTAATTATATTTAGCCTGACAAGTGTGTTTAGTTGCTTCAGATTGGAGATACTTGAAAAAGCTAAGTGAGATGTCTAATATACTTCTCTGGCACTGCTCCTTTGCATTTTGCTTCATTGGACTAGATCTGATTATACGTGCAGCAGTTTTAGGTCTTCTCCTATAACCATAAACATCTATTTTTACTATAGAGGAGTGCAAGTCACTGTGTTAATGACTGAACTGTCTGTCAAGTGTAAAAAGGAGTGAAAAACAGAACTGAGCACTGTGAGAGCCATTTAGAGGAAAGCATGCCACAGTATGCAGAGTGCAGCACAGAAATGCTGCTGGTGGGTCATAATGCAGATTTTCTTTCTGCAAACCTGTCCTCAGAATATAATTAGATGTATGCTACCACATGTGTGCCTTAAAAAGTTTCCTACTAACAAGAATAATTAAAGTTTAACATTAAAAAAAAGAACCAAAGGGAATGAAAGTAGTCAATGTTTTATTATCTAAAGAGAACTTTGATGTAGAAAAGTCACATACAACCCAAATCATCTATTAAATTCACCTCATCTGTGGCCTGCTTGATTTCAAAGGCCTTTGAGTAGACTTCCACAAAGAAAGTTTTAGAAGTTCTTACATCATAGGTAGCATTTAAAAAATAATGACTTATTTATTTTTTAATGACTACACATACCACTTGCCTCTTCCTAAGGTAGCAAACCAAACATCTGGCTTTTAGGTTCAGTGATGCTTGGACTGTGATCAAAGGGAAAGGTTGCCAATTAACCCCCCACGATCTCTTCACCATGTGTGTTTGATGCCATCTTTTTTTTCCATTTGATTTATTTCATTTGAGCTTGATATTAAATCCCTTACCAAATTCAGATTAGCCATGGCTTTTCCATTGCTCTGACAGCACATCAAAGCTCCAGAGGATCCAGAAGGCTGAATTAGCCACTGTCTGAGTCTTCACTGAGCTGCTCTGAGAGAGATGTATCTGTGTAAGGAATAAAGGGAATAGATGATATCTCTACTCTGAAACTTTCAGGAAAGTTAAATGAGTATAAGGGAAGACTGAGCTAAATATAAAGAAGTACTATGCACGGAGTGAATTACATACAATAAAGAGGTGTTATATACTTTATAGGAAAATTGCTAGAAAATAAGAAGCAACAAAGATCTAGAATAACTTGGAATAATTTCAGTATATATTTTAGCAAAATGGGATGTATTACGTTACTAAAGGTAATGTACTTGCTATTTGTATTAAAATAACAACTTTAGGAAGGTAGGGAGGAGCTACAAGGCACTGTAAAAAACCTACAGTCTATTGTAATTGCTATTACAATTATTAGTTACCTTTAAATTAAAGGGCAAACATTTTCTTAAGTCTGTGTCAGGGAGCTAAGCTACTGCCAAGAGAATGCAGCAGTGTGGAAAACATGCAGCTGATGCTTGAGAATTCAATCATTGTCTTGAGAGGAAGAAGAGCACAGTTTATATAGAAAGAAAAAAAAAAAAGAGGAATGTAAATGTAGCCCTTAGGGACTCAAAGTTAAAAGGCTAGATGCTTTTTTAGTTTCTCCTTCAAATACAACTACCACCTCCTGGTGAGCCAATTCATAATTTTTCCATTTGGGAGATCTCACGGAGTCATTTTGCAAATGGAGTGTGGTCTCAATATGAGAAGAGAAGGGTAAAGGAGGAAGCTGTGGTTTGCTGAAAGGACAAGCCAAGCTGTGGCGGGGAGCAAATCCTTTGGGACCTTGAGTAGGAGCTATATGGGATGGGAAGAATTATCTGTAACAGCAGTGTAGATTTATTGATCATTCCTTACAAAAGTAATTGTGCAAAAGCATGATACAGTGGCATTGGAAGGACATCTCTTAAAGGGAAGAAAAGCACTTGTGTTTGAAAAGGAAGGATAAGATCAGAAGAGAATAACATTAAATGTAGACCCAAATGTGGTCACTCACAGCAATGGTCTGACGGAGAAAGACCCTCTACTGTAAGAAGTATTACATGTGTTAGGTGATAGTACGTTGCTTAAGGAGGTGTGTGAGATCAGAGTTTTGTTCTGCTGCCTTGTATTTGAGTTGTGCCATGTGGCCAGACATGAGGGCTGTTGTGAAGAGGGAGGAGATCCGCTGCCTCTGTCTGGTGGATGGGACAAGGAGTGACAATTTTAAACTGCAACAAGAGGAATTTGAGTTAGGCACAAAGAAAATATTTCTAGCAGCTGGCTAGTACTGCCCTGGACTTGAGCCATCTGTAGAGATCTTGGATTCTGCAGCCCGAGGTCTTGCTTCACTCAGGTATGTTTAAGTGCATGTGTAAATCAAAGTATGTAAATTACCTCATTTGTTTTCAGTGTATAATGAATCTAAGAATGTTTATTACGTACAACCTTTGAAGTCTGGGCATTTACTGACATAGTTGCTGCCAAACTTAAGCGCATGGGTGTGGGTGGAAAGGCAAATGCTGAGATAGAAAGGTATTGTTTTTCAGAAGCTGATTGGCATTATGGACCAATAGCTGATATTATATCACTACTGAATTAAAAAAAAAAAAAACCAAAACCAAAACAACAAAACACAAAACCACAATTCCTAAAACACACTTATGATATTCATCAACAATCCAAACCACAAGTCTGATGTAGGAATGTGCAGAGAAGATGCACAGGGATTTTTGAACTCACATCTATGGCATTTCAAGTTTAATGTGCTTATTCCACACCAGCAAAATTATTCTGGTTCCTTTCCTTGAAAAAGACATTGAAAAAAACCCTTTATCTCTGTACCCTGAAATTAAGTTCAGCTGTACTGCTGTTTTAATATTTTTGTTGTAGCACTCTAACTCTTACCTACATCACCATCTTCCTCTCAAAAAACTTCCTTCCTTTCCCCTGATTCATTTTTATTGGCTCTTGGGTCACATGAATGTTTCAAAACTTCCTGTTAACATCAAGTGTCTCCAGAGAGTTTATCTTTGAACAAATCAACTTCCATAGGCACATGATCAGCTGTTGTTCCAGAGAGGTACCAGAAGCCTTGTTCTATTCAATTGTGAAATAAGCTTTGTTCTTTGTTAACCTTTTTTTTGTGCCAGATTCATTTTTCCTTTACAGTGGACTACTAAAATGATGGATCTGAAAGGCAGAATAGACCTAGTATCATTCACTGAGTCCCTTTCAAAACATAGGGCAGAAAATTTCATCCTGATACTCTTGTAAGTGAACCTAGCAATGTTTCTTTACCTAAAACATATTTTTCATAAAGATCAATAGTTCTGATTATATTAATTTAAAAGGAGAGAAGTCACAGTATTTTCTGGCATGTTTGCTGCTTACTGGTTCTTGTCATTAAAAATCTTGTGATTTACTCTTAGTTGACCTCTTCCAGCTTTGATTTCAATCATGAGTACTCTTAGTACTCTTACTGCTTTGTCTTTGAATTAAAGGGAGAAAAAAAAAAGCTGATTGTTCAAATGCCATTTCCAGTCTTTCAACAAAAACAAGCCACTCAGAGCAGGTGAAAAGCCACTCAGAGATTGTAACAGAGGTATGAACCCAAGTTAGTCACCTGCAGAGCCTCCAGTGCACATGTTCCTCTACTTTCACATAGGCTGGGAAGCACAGGAACCCATGGGAAGGCTTTCAGGAGCAGAAGTTATCAGAAGTTGCTCCTCGTTATTCCCTTTGACATTTTCACCTCTGGATCCAGAAGGCAGAAAGGAGGGCATGTGGGGAAAATGGGGTGGGAATTTGGTGCTAGGTAGAGGCACAGCAATGGGACTGAGCACTTAAAAAGCTTGGGAGTTGTCCTGCGTAGCCAGGCAGACTGTTTTCCCATGTTGAAACTCTGAAGGCAGTATTAAAGTCAGTTACAGAAATACAGACACTTTGAGTTCAGTTTTCAAAATCAGGTTCTTAATTCAGCCATTAAACACCTGCACAGTTTTTCAGGAAACCTGTCGGCACTTACTTCTTTCAGTGGGTGTCAAGTGCCAATTTTAGGTCTAAGTGCAGATGTACGTGCATGAACAGAGGGTTTCAAAATTGGAAATAGGCTCTTAACAACAACAGGTTTATCTGCCTGTGACTCCTCTGCACTGCACAGTAAAATCTGCTAAGCATAAACGGGGAGACATCAAGGAATAAGGAGCACAAAGCAACTAATAGCTGCTGTTAATGAAACTCTCAAGACAATGAATTGCTGCCTGACAAAGAAAATGCTGTTCTGCTGAACAGGGCAGCAGGCTCTTCAGCTCCATATTTATGACTTTTCCTTGCTTTGCTTCCTTTTGGTTTCTGAACTATTTTCCAATGCCTTCACCTGCAGAGCAAGCATGTCATTTAACAGAGTATGGCACCATCTGAACCCAAAGAGGCTGGTCACTGTTAGACACCCTTCTCCTATGGGGTAGATGCAGTGTGTTTAGAGGCACCAATGTGCTCTACTTACCAAAGGAGGAGTGAAAAAGCCTGAATGCCACAGTCTGAAGGAACAGAGGAAAAGAGCATAAGAAATGACAGGCTGCAAAGGGAGATGTTGAAGGCAGCAGGGCAAACACAGCTCCTGTCATCAGGTTTCTCTCTGATTCAGGGAGAGACAGCCTACCACTTCTACCTCGTGCTTCAAGATCACCTAGGAGACGTGATCATGTATTTTCTTTAAATCCAGGCTGACATACTGATAGTGTGAGCTACGTATATCACAGAATCAAGGTATGCATTTCTGCCTTATTCGATGTAAACCCCGAAAGAAAGGCAGCTTTGTCAACCTCATGCTAGTATTTGCTGGAACATTTCTCAGGTGAAGGAAAAAAATCAGTTTTAGGTTGAGGGGCAGGGCTGTATTTCTATACATATCCAGCCAGACGCTGAGAAGAAGCTGTCAAAAGTGCTGTCAAAAGTGACAAGACCCCAGCCTCTTGTTCCCCACAGGTGGGAGAAGGATGGAGAGAGCTAATGGGCTTCCTGCTATCAAAGGGAGCAACATGGCCTCCTGAGTGTAGTAGGCTGAAGTGGCATTTTGGAAAGCTGCCTGAGTTAGTCCTGAACTCAGCAGAGCTGGTACAACAGTGGTGTGCTAGGTAGGCTGCAGCACCACAAAGAAAATGCTGCTTGGGTGCTGTGGGTGGCTGCAGCTCCAGCAGTGTAGAGCCTTGCTGTCTCTTCTGAGGTTTGCAAAGGTGAAGACTATTGCCCTGTAGTGTCAAGATTTAGAGTTTTAATAGCTGATATTCATCAGTCTGTCATCAGCATTTATTGAAGCAACATCTAGAATGCAGAACCAGTCTATACCAGAACCAGCAGACCTTTGTTTTTGTTTAGCAATCCTTTTATCTTGCTGTGGAGGGAAAATAAAACAGGAGTACCTCTTTACCTCTCTTTTGCTGTTCATTTGCTTATTCTTCTCTACCCTCTTGTTTGTTCCTGACCTCTGGTTCAAGTCTTGGCACTAGCTGCTTGAAAGAAGAGACAGACAACAGGCATCCACCCAAAGCTGTGGGGGACCAAAATCCTATTCTCGGTAAATATACAGGGAGCAACCACAGCCAGTTGGATTGGTGGAAAGAGATCTATGATTATTATTAGCATCATAGCAAAGCCAAAAATGACATTGCAAAAAGTGCCTGTCACTGCTACGTATCTGTTCTGGGAGCACTCCCTCTCTTCAGAGAGTTTGTGTTCAAAGCAGGAAAAAGTGGGGGAGGAGATTAATTGACTTACAAGGAATCACTGCAGGATTAGAGCATTTTTTTTTCTATTTGAACTCAGATCTCCTTTCTCCAAATTGCACCATTTATCCTAGAAAAAGCATCACCTCCTTGTCCTGTGTCATGCTGGTGCTACTCAGCCTTGAGTAGATGACCTTTCATTTGTGGTTGTTGGTGCAACAAACTTTTAATGATTTAGTTTCTGGGAATTCTCAGTTCTTAGACTGCTTATTAAATCCCACTATAGCTAAATAACATCTGGCTTTCTATAAATATAGCAAGCCCATCATTAACAGTGGGACTGTTAATGAATAGTGGGACTATTCACTGTTTGCAGAACTGCATTTGACAAGAACCAAAATGCAAAGTATTCACTGAAGTCTATAGAGCATCTGCTTGCAATAGACTTCTGATAAACCCAGCCTTGTACTCCAGTCATCTTCATATTCCAGAGTCTGGATATCTTGTCTATGACCATATGTCTTATCTTCCAGAGTCATAGACATGTTACTGATGTAGGAATATGGGAGTTTAACGTGCACAGAAATTTCTTGTGTGCAGAACAACAACGTTGGACCCCCAGTTCTGTTTAGATATGTGTAGGCAGTCCATCAGACACAATCAGCAATTTATCCAGGTAAAGCCCTTTGCTGGATCAGGACAAATAAATAAAAGTTGTGCATTACATCAGAGATTTCTTAGAAACATCTTAGTTGTCATCACATTGCAAATTCCAGCCTCTCAGTTCTACATGGAGAAAGTCAAGACCAGGGCCCCATGCAAAAGCAAGGATCTCCATCCACTAAGGCAGAGCATCTTTATAATCCACAGGACCTGTGACAAACAGTTAATCCACCAACACTGCAGTCCCTTCAGGAGTGGGCTGCCCAGCCAGACCATTGCAAACAGCTATTTCAAATCAGGCTTTTTTATGCACACATTGGAAGTAATGAAGCCTGGTTTAAACTGTCTTTTTCTTTTGCAGATATACTGATGCTTAATAAAGCTCATTAGATGTTTCCCCAGGGGCTAAGGAGAGAGACAGGAACTTTTCCCTACCTACAACCCAACTCTGTCACACACGCGTAGGATCTAAGTGCCTGTGAGAGAGCCATCTGTTGTGTTTAGATAAAAATTGCCAGAGAGGTTAAAAAGCACCCTTTGGGTGGAAAGGCAAAAGGTACACACAGTGAGATCCCATAACTATTACTTCCAAAGAAAAATCAGACTGGAACGGGGTGTTTGCAGCCAATGATAGAAGTGCCTGGTACTGAGGCTCTGTTCCTATGTGGTGAATTAGCACTGGTTTCTCTCTCAGCAGGCCTGCTACATTAATGGTATTTCTCAGCAAGATACTCTGCAGGAGGTGGCCCAGGAGGGCCAGAGCAATTGCTTTTTTGCTGTGAGAAATGCCAGAGAGCTTGCGAGGTTCCTACCAGCTCTTGCAAAGGTATATTCACCCATGTCAAGATGGGCAGCGTCTGGCACGTGTTATAGTTATGCTTAGAAAACAGCATTTAAGGCACTTGAAAAGTTGTTTCTAGCTGTTTCCTCTTCATTGTAAATGGACACAGGGATGGATCCTTGCACCTGTTTTCTGCCTGGTTCCTGTTGCTCCCACCAGTCTGTCCATCTCTGCTGTAGCATCGGTGGCAGGAGTGAGGGCAAGTGCCTCCCAGGAGAAGGGAACCTTTCTGAAGGAGCATGAATTGCCTTACAAGGCATCAGGGAATGGATGGGCGTGAGCTTTGCTGCATCAGACTACTGAAGCACAGGAGGAATCTGAGACTCCAGTTTTGAGGTTTTTGAGTTCTATACTACCATCCATGGTTTCTGAGCATCTTCCATATGACAACAGTTAGTAATTCTAATTAGTAATTGTATGGAGTCTGTTAATTAAATATCATTCAGGACTATGTTATCTCAGGGCCACAGTTTTCAGTATCACAATGGTAGTGCAAGGCAGAAAAATGCCTCTTTTCTGGTGGAAGGTGCTGGTGACGTCTTTTCTGATGTTGTGAACTGGCTGCGTTGGGGATCTTGGAAGAACACGATCATGAAGTACATCTCCCAGCTGGTATTGCAGCAGTATTACCGGTCTATCCACACACACACCAATACATACAACCTGAAAACTTTTCAGGCTTTCAAGAAAAAGATGCTGTCGTGGCTTAGCCCGACTCAGGATTAAGCACTACACAGTCACTTGTTCACCCTCTCTAAGGCAGGAGAGAAAATACAGTGAAAAGCTCACTGATTGAGATACAGACATGGAGAGATCATCGAGCAGTTACTGCCACAGGCAAAACAGACTTGACTTGAGGAAAACTAATTCAATATATTAACAATCAAAAGGATAATGAGAGACAAAACTAGATCTTTAGAACACCTTCTCCCCACTCCTCCCTTCTTCCCTGGGCTCAACTTCATTCCCGATTTCTCTACCTTCTCCGCCCGCAGTGGCACGGGGAGATGGGGAATGGGGTGGTGGTCAGTTCATCATACGTTGTTTCTGCTGTTCCTTCCTCCTCACGGGGGGGACTCCTCACACTCTTCCTCTGCTCCGGCATGGGGTCCCTTCCACAGGGACAGTTCTTCATGAACTTCTTCAATCTGAGTCCTTCCAATGGGCTGCAGCTCTTCACCAACTGCTCCAGTACAGGTCCTTTTCCACAGGATGCAGTCCCTCAGAAGCTGGCTGCCCCAGCACAGAGCTTCCACAGGCCAAAGCCCCTTCAAGCATTGACCTGACCCGATGTGGGGTCCTCCACGGGCTGCAGGTGGATCTCTGCTCCTCCATGGACCTCCATGGGCTGCAGGGTGACAGCCTGCCTCACCATGGGCTGCACCATGGGCTGCAGGGGAATCTGTGCTCCGGTGCCTGGAGCATATCCTCCCTCTCTTTTTTTCACCAACCTTGGTGAATGCAGGATTTGTTCTCTCACTGTCGTCTCTCTGTTCCACTGGGCCAGGTCTGATGCAGACAGCTGCCTAGTGAGAGAGAGGGGGGTGGGCCCAAGTGTCCCCTCTCTCTCTCCACCCTGCTGCTTTGTTTTCCCCTTTTTAAATACATTATCACAGATTGGCTCAGCCCTGGAGCTGGCTGGCTCTACTGGACAAAGGGGAAACTTCTAGCAGCTTCTCATAGAAGTCATCTTCATAGCTCCCCCACCACCAAAACCCAACACAGATGCTTAGAAACGCTCCTCCACAGGAATAAAAACAAACAAACAAAAATTCAAAAGGCAAAAATTAACATGGATTATAACCATCTGCAGAATCTGCACAACAGATGGGCATTGTATGTTCTTGAGGTGGGAGCTGTAAAGATTGTGCCGCTTGAAACGCTGCTTTTGCTACTTTTTGTTAATCAGCACCTCTCTTCTGTGTTGTAGCTTGATGGAATCTTCACTGAAGAAGATGAGAAACATCCTATTGACTTCAGTGATCTGTGCATCAGGTCAGCAGCCTTCAGGGTGCCTACAGGTCCCATCTCAAGTAAGTCTGAGGGATTTTATTGCCACTGTGGATAGGTAGCAGTATATACTGCTATACATTGCTTTCTTCCTGGGACACCTTGTGCTGCAATGTAAAGGGAGTACACCTTCTGTTTCATGTCAGTCCAGCAATGAGCAAGTAAGATAACTCTGAGTGGCCCTGGTCAGAGACAGCCAACATGTTTTTTAACCTGTGCTTTCTTTGTCTATATCATATGTGGGAACAGAGAGTGTAGTACAGCTGCCTGATATTAAAGAATTTGAGTTATGTCCTTGAGCACCACTTGCTCAATAACAAAAAACAGCAACTAGGATAAGATAAAGAAATACCAAAGGCAAAAATAGTAAAGACAACTAAAAGTCTATACCCAATCCAAATGAAGCTTAAGGCATGTGAACAGGATATTGCAACCAATACAATTAGATGTTTAGGTGCGTGCACTTCGCGTGTAACTTAGAAAAGTTATAAAAGACTTATGCTGACTGAGAATAGGGGTCTCCGGAACACCATCCACGGAGTCCGTGCCCTTACTGCAACAATCATAGACCATGATATGGTGGAAAATGTGCCCATGCATTGAGCTTGTATAGGCTACGCTCTCCTCTCGCACTGTGTTCAAGTAGGCAGATGCGGTGCGGGCTGAACGCTTTGAAACTCAGTTCAGTAGCAGCAAGTGCTATAAAATATACACTACTTAAATATTGTCAGTAAATCAAGGAAAGCTGTCAGAAATCGATGTAACTTTTGATGTCTAAAACAGTAATGGTAGAAGTTATTGCAGTTTTATGCATTTGAGAAGATGTTTTGCCTTTATTTTAATTTATTTATTGATTTATTTTACTGCCACTGTGCTCTATTATGGAAAGTTTATGTCATCTTTAAAGTAAAGGGAGATATATTATAAGATTATATTATAAGGGAGATATATTATAAATTAAACAGGAAATTGGCATGTAGTGATAAAAAACAGTAACTGAGGGTGTTTATGATGAGCTGCCTTCAGCTTCTGGGATTATGTACATAAAACACACAATCAAAACATCTTGTTGAAACCTTCATGCCATACATGTAAGCTCAGAGGGCAAGGGACCGGAAATCACCAAATTAGGAAGGAGGCAGTTTGCTTCCTCAAATTAGGAGAAGGAAGAACAATCTGGATTGGAGATTGTGCCATTTTCTTTAAGGCAGGGCAAGATATAAGCACAAGGGGAGTTTATAATGCATTTTTAGGGCTGGAAGAGACCCTTACACCCCATGCCCAGCCTGACTTTCAACATAAGACAGACTGGGGAGACTTTGGTGTTGCATATGTCTTAGTGTTTTCAGAAGTCATTGAAGAATTTAAGGAGCACATGTCTCACTTGAAGATAATGATACCCTGAGGTAGCAGCTGAGATATAAATGTGCACAGAGAGCCAAAGACACACCTGTGGGGCCCATCATCTCCACCAGCAAAAACACTCTGTTAAAATCAAAGCAGCAGCCACAACTTGCTCCTCTCCATGGACCGGCACTCAACACCAGTGCCAAAGCACCTGCATGCTAAATCCCTAGGAAAGCATGACTGCATTGTTTCTTTCCGAGAGATCAGTGGGACACTCCCAGCCCCAGTTGATTTATATCTTTGGCTGAGGTATGTGGGAACAGAGACTGTAGTACAGCTGCCTGATATTAAGAAATTTGAGCTATGTCCTTGAGCACCACTTGCTCAATAACAAAAAACAGCAAGTAGAACAAGATAAAGAAATACCAGAGGCAAAAATAATAAAGACAACTAAAAGTTTAGACCCAATCCAGATGAAGTTTAAGGCGTGTGAACAGGATATTGTGGCCAATCCAATTAGATGTTTAAGTGCGTGCGCTTGGTGTGTAACTTAGAAAAGATATAAAAGATTGATGCAGACTGAGAATAGGGGTCTCCGGAACACCATCCACGGATTCCGTGCCCTTACTGCAACAGAGGTATTAACACAGAGTAGGAGAGGAGTGAAATAAAGCATCCAGGGGAAAGAAACAGACACCAGATCTCCTCTGCATTAGGGCAGCATCTCCTGCGGGACATCCTAGTGTCAAACACTCTGTTGTGGCCAGCTGGCATGCAAAAGCTGTGTACACTTGCAGAACAAGAAAAAAATTTTCCTCTCCTTTTCTAAAAGCTCTCTCCTCTCCATAAAGCATGCTGCTGCTGTGTCACACGTACAGAGAGATGGAGTGTAACCACTTCATGGGCACGTGAATCTGCAGACCTCTCTGACTACATCATGAGCTACATGTAACCAACCTGGGATAAATTTGACTAAATGCTGTACATCTTCCTGAGCTTAATAAATCTCTTTAAAACAAGGGATCCCAAAAATATATCTGGTATATTAATATATTGCAGGAAATAATCTTCAGTCTGAACTTAAAACATGGCCTGGAAAAAGGCTTTTATTTTACTGCTGGCATAAGCTCTGGAACGACTTAAAAGTGCGTTTTATCTGGTCTTTCTATGATATAAACTTCTAATTAGTTGTAATCAATATAAGTGGGGAGAAGTGTGTCAGAGCACCACTAGGTAAAATGAGAGTTGCATCCCTGACCTATGCCAGCCTTAGGGAGATGACAGTGGCTGGTAAATTTAGGTCTTGTAATATGAAATAGAAAATGAAGTGATTAGTAATTATTGTTGCTAGTAAAATACACTCTGAAATTGGTGCCTTACTTTGTTAATAAATTTTTTACTAGCTTTCCTCTGTAAATATTATAGCCTTACCATGTTGAGAAGCTTCTCCAGCCATAAAAAAACAGGCTGAACATGACATTGGGTCCTACGTTAGAAGGAGAAAAGCATTTCTGTCTGGGCAATCAGTTCCCCTGTTAAAGCCCGACTCCATTGCTTCATTCCTCATGTAAACTCTTGCTGCAATGCAAAAGCTGGTACTAAACTGATGGGACTGCACTATGTTACTGGTGTGTGACCCCCAAACTGCCACAGAAAAGACTCCATTTAGCTTGAGGAGTCCTTGGACCTGGCCAAAACAGTAGGAGTCATCTCCCCTAGTATTAGCCATCTAATAATCCTCTAGCTCCTAGGCATTAACCTCCATGGTTAATGCAAAGTGCAAGGCAGCTCTACAGAGCAATTGGACTACAGCCAATATGTTGTATATCAACAGGAGTGCAATTAGGACTTGGAAATAGATGGCTTTGTTTGGGTGGTAACACATGGAGTGTGACTGACCCGTTCACATTCCTCTTCCCTTATTTGCTGATTTGCTTTTCACCTGTGTCAGGAATTGGAGGTGATCCATCCATAGTACAATTATCATACAATAGACAGTCTCCTTTTGCGCCAAGTACTGAGAGAAAACACTCAAAGGAGCATGAGAAGGTATTTCTTCTGTGCCTCACCAAAACGTTCAGATCCTCCTTCAGAAATCCAGGATCCTGGTCAGATATATACTAGCCTAAATCACAATCCTCTATACGTGTGTGAGCAGGTATTTAAAACAGATTTTGGAGAAAAACGAACCATCATTCCATTTGCAGTTCTTGTTAACTTTGCAAAGATAAAATATAGGGCCTGTATTATGCACCTCACAAACAAGGGATGGTGGGCAAAGAGTGAAATTGGGTGTGAAGGCACCTGCCCAGCATTATGTAGCAAAGCACAGCAGAGCCACAGGGAAAATTCAGTGGCGGTGGAGGATAGGAGAGCAACTTGAAGGAAACTCAATGAGAAAATATACTCCCTCTCTTTTTTTTTTTTTTCCTATACCTAAAGCTACCTGACATAGTATTAGGCACTTTTCCAAACTAGTGTTGTTATAAATAGTGCTCTGCATTGCAGCCTTCATATATGACTGACTGTGTCTGCCTGCAGACGCCAAAGTGTGTATCCATTTATTGCCTCATTTTCTAACCTTGGTTCATCACCTTAATTTGCCACTCTTACCTGGGAGCTGATAGCTTCCGATTACAGTCACGTTTGCAATGCCAATAGAAAACATCAGGTCCTGCTTTTCAAAGGTTTGGTCTATTCTTTCCCGAAAAAGTGTTCTCCCTGAAGTCCAGTCAACAGCTTGTTTCCAAGATTGTGGTCTTTTTCACAGATGTGGTTTGAACCATTTAATGCTATAGTGTAGTTTAATGTGTGTGGAACCAATGCAGTTCTCACTAAAAGTGTTCCATACAGTTACTGGAGTTCTCAGGTGCTACTTTGAATGTTTTATGCATTTATACAAATAAAATGATAAAATTTTAATTTGAATCAAAGTGTTGTTTAATGCTTTTCTGTAAAACAAATTGATCAGATATTTTTGTGGGTATAAGCTACTAAACTGCTCATTGTAAAGTGGCTTGATGAGTGCCCCACTAGTACGGAGACAGGTGTGGAAAGAAATCACAGAGAAGTCAAGGCTGGTGATGGATCAGAGAAGCATTATGGGAGCTGCTGTTGTAGAGGAGGGCAAGTACAAATTTTCCCAGACAGATGAGCTGCCCTTCTCCCACCTGCCCCGCCTCTGCTGTCCATATACTGCAGGACTTGAGACCAGGAAGCCAGATCTTCCAGTTCCCTGTTTTCAAACTCAGTCTTTCTGCCCCCTCAACCAGATTCTAAATAGGAATGAGCAAGGGAAGAGAGACATCATTGACAGAGAGCAGCTCCCCAAAGAGAGGCTCTAGGGAAGCTGGTGAAGCATCTTGGGGGTGCTCTGGAGAACAAAGATGTCCCTGGGAAGAGCATTTGTGGGATGTCAAAGGCAATTTGTATGGTTCAAAATGGCTGAAGATGAATCTCACAGCTGATACTCAGCTTCCCTGTTGTTGGACCACTGTGCCACCCTTTCTGACATCAACCAAGCTCCAATATACAAGATTCTGCATCTGAATGATTGGGGTTTTTTTTCATTTTCAAAATGCCAAGCAGAAGATTAAGCTAAAGGAGACCGAAAGGAACACCCAGATGCCAGCATGGAATGTGTTAAATGAGCTGTCTGAAATTCATAGCCAGCTCCACAGAAATTATGCTGGTAGTGGAGATGAGAGAAACAGACTAAATTTCCCATTCAAATATATGACAGTGGATAGAAATAAAGTCTCTCCCATGTTACTCCTCATTTCAGCTGCTGATGCTGCCCGCTGACAACAGATGCCACAGTTAGAAGGACACTGCCCAGGAAGGGAGGCTGGTGTATCTGCCACCTCCTGGTTTGTGTCTTTGATTCAATCTGCAGCCATCCTGCCTTTTTGTAATTAGTGGCCAGCAGAGCAAGCAATGCCTCTCTGCTCTGTGCAAGCAGGCACCTTTCTGCAGGCTGAAAACCACTGCTGGTACCTGGAAGGAGACAAAAGCAACAATGAAATAAATGCCTTCTCCCACGAGCAGGGCTACTAGACAGTGCTGGCCTCATTCCAAAGTGAGTGGAGCATCACTGATCTGGGAGAAGTTGCACTAGCCCTGTCAGTGACAGTCTGGAGTTTCTGCTGGGCCTTGCTTCTTGCACCTTCATTTCCCCTACTAGCAGCAGGTTCAAGAAGGGACCTCAGATTACATCCTTGGATAAAAGGCTATGATCCATTACTTAGTACTGCTTCACAAGTTTAAATAGAATTTCTTTGGGTATTTAAACAGGGATAAGTCACAGGAAACTGCATGGCATTCTATCCTGCTAGGATCTGAATGCAAATAGGTTCTGCTTTTTAATCTCAAGATCACATTTAAAATACAGTATTAAGGGAAATTCTGTCCTCTTTTCAAATAAATTCATCTTTTTATGGTGTAAGAGTTCGAGAAGAAAGCAGGAAGGGACTAGTGGGACTGTGTGGTCCAGAAGTCATCTTCTCCAGGCAGCTCCCTTTTGTAATTAATACAGTTACATTAAAACTGGTTTGTTTTTTTACTCTGCTAGTCATCATAAAGAATTACTCCCAACCCTGAGGACTCATTCTTTTGGATGCAGTGAGCAGCTACAGTAGCATTTCTCCAGCCTTATGAGCACAGTGATGAGTTATTCTCAAGCGAAGTGGGCCAGGAAGCAGTCACAGCATAACTGCAGGATGGACTTCAGCATAGGCAGGACTGTATAAGCATACCAGAGCCCCATTGCCCCAGCGCAGGATTTTCATCCCTGAAGTTTCAGATGTGGATGCTGGCAAGGACCCAAACCACTATTTTTTCAAGGTGCAGAAAGGACTAGTCTCCTCTGGTTTAGCTCCATTGTGAAACACAGTGAGGAAAGTGGAGGTGTCTTCCTTAGGGCACAGGATTCCTAAGATAGAAGCAAAAACTCTGCAGAGGGTGGGATCAACCCACTTCTGTGTGGTGTTTTTGAGAAGAATATTTTCCTCTGAGTCTGGAGCTGTCACAGTCTCACACACGTTTGCTGTTTCCCTTCTAAATGTCATGCAGCATGGATAAATAACAAGCAGAGACACCTGTGCCTGCACTTTAGTTGATAATTTTCCTAATTATATGACATATTTAGGTGGGCCAAAACATACTAAAACAACCACTTAATGGGAAGGTGGTTAGGCTTGTGTGACTGACTTGCTAATAAAATTGCTGTGCACTTAGTACATCATGGAAGACCCCAGAATATCGAAGGGGTTTTGAGCCTGATCTTTTCCATTACACTGATGCAAATCAGGAATGACCTCCATCAGCCAGTGCACAGGTATAGCCACACTCATAAAGGCTAAGTCAGTGATTAGAGACAGATGGGGAGACAAATTGCAGGTGAAATGCCCTAGACAGCTTGGGTCATTCTATTGCAGTTGCATAGCACCACAGGCTGCAAAAAGCAGGGAATAAGGAGTGTAAATGTTGAGACTTGCCAGGATGTTGCTGCCCAGTACTTGAATCTGACTACGTATGAGCTGGAAATCAGTTTGGCAGTGGGATGAAGGACTCAACACAAGGAAAGAACAAAGCAGTTTTGAAGCAAAATGCCCTAAAAAAATATTTCAGCATTATCTGGTGGGATGAGGTACTATGAGCCATGGAAGCAAGATGAAAATAAACTATGAATGTAGCTCTCTGAAATCGTTGGAAACTGCAAAACGCAAAAAAAAAAACCAACCCATGCAGAACTGTGAGAAATAAAATATCACAAATGCGTGTGAAAGAAGTTTCCTAAGGTACCTTTGTTCTTGCCTGCCCACAATAAATTGCTGTCCTTTCCAAGAGAGGCAATGAGGAAGAGAGAGCACAAGAGAGACCATTACAGAGACTGCAAACAGGGAGAGAGGAACACAGATCTTGCAGAAGTGGTTTATTATACTTACCAGAAATTTGTGGGTAGCAAGAGGCAATTCTAGGAAGGTTTCAATATGTGCTTTCATCATGATTTCTACACTTGCTTCTACCCATGTTGCTGAGCATCCTGTTGTGCCAAAGTGTTTGCGTTGTCTTACAGTCCTTTATGAATTATGTTTGCAGTACACAGGTTTTATCTTTTGAAGAGCCATGATATATAATGAGAACTTTTCCCATCTCCATCATGGCGCGATTACTTATTGAAAGAGAAGCAGCCAGGTATGAAATGAATGAATGACATAAGCAACTTTTTTTTTAACATGCTCTTTCAGTTCTTCTTCTGTTGAGACTTTCCATCATCCTGTGCCTGCTTTCCTCACTTGTTCCATTGTAAAAGGGTTAATCTCAAAAGAGAAAATACCATTTTGAAAGACTTTTCTGAAATCATATCTGACTGGCAGGGAGACAATTTAATAGTGGGAAATGAAACTGGGACACTGGAGGTAAGAAATTAATAGGAGAGTTACTCGCATACACAAAACAGCACTATAGGCAGATGTAAAACAACTCTTTGATTTCCTGTGTAGTTTACTGTAGTGAATAACAACTTTTCTAAATGTCAGTAAGAATACGTCTGTGACCAAAGCCTGCTGATGACTGTCTTAAATGTAGGTTGCCACTGGCTTGCAGGCTATATGATGTAGTTGCTTGGAGCTGGATAGAAATGGTGCTTATATATTCATGTTACGGCAGAATTCCAGTATTGTTACCCTGCTGTCTTCTTTTTAAAATACTGCTCGTAAGAAACTTTTAGATGTGGTCTTTGAGAGCACCATTTGTTTTATTGCAAGGGGCTGCAAGCATAACATGCGTGTGCGTATTTTAAGTACAGTGTTGCATGTTTTAAACAACAACTTCAAGGAAGCAAAATATCTGCAGAATTAGAAAGTGACATAGAGCACCTCTGAATCACTTGTGTTTGCACATAGAAAAAGTCTAGCTTTTCCCTGATCTGCCAGAGATTTATTGTGTTCCTTATCCTGGACCACTTAGAAATGGTACAAGCTATTTCAGGATGTCCCAGACTTCCCATGGTCACAGAAAATTGCTCCAGGAGTTCAACATCATAGTTAAAACACAGTAGTGTGCTTTTTGTAGGCTCATTGCTGCAAGCAGCAGGTGGAAGTGGGGAGATGTTCTCTTAGAACACAAGGTACAAACTAACTCTAAGATTGCAAGATACAAAAAAAAAAAAAAAA
>WHYT01015211.1:64610-80685 GCA_009806455.1 Tetrax tetrax | reverse complement strand
GTGGGTTCCACAAACAGAAGACAGGCCAGGGGCCGAGTAAACTGCCCCATGATCAAAGAACCCAAAGTTTCTCTCTCGACACCAGCCTCTAAGCCAATTATTCATTAATGTAACTTTCCAAGCCCACTCTGTGCCGCTCACTGACCCTGAAGGTATAGAACAGAAGATCACTTGAGCTCCTGCTCCTTGAACCAAATGCCCTAAACCCCTGAAATCTCTTTTCATAGTTCGTAGGCTTCTCTGTGCAATTTCGTCACTGCCCACTTGAACTATGAGGAGCGGAAAATAATCAGTGGGCCTAACCACCTGTGGGAGTTTCCGGGTTATGTCTCTGACCCGGGCCCCAGGAAGGCAGCACACCTCCCTACGGGTGGGGTCAGGCCAGCATATTGGGCCCTCTGTCCCTCTCAGAAGGGAGTCATCTACAACTATCCCACCATGTTGTGGTGGGTTGTCTTTTTCTGGCTTCCAGATGCCCACCGAGCTATTTCCTGACTCTCCTTCCTCAACTGGACAGGGGAAGAAAATAAGATGAAAAGCCTGTTGGTCGAGATAAAGTACAGGGAGATCATTCAGCAATTACCATCCTGGGCAAAAGAGACTTGACTTGAGGAAATTTATATAATTTATCGCCAATCAAATCAGAGTATGATAATGAGAAATAAGAACAAATCTAACCCCGCCCCTCACTCGTTCCTTCTTCCCAGGCTCAACTTCACTCCTGACTTCTCTACCTCCTCCCCTCAAGCAGTGCAGGGTGATGGGGAATGGGGGTTGCAGTCAGCTCATCATGCTTTGCCTCTGTCAGTTCTTCCTCTTCACACTGTTCCCCTACCCCAATGTGGGGTTCTTCCCACAGGAGACGGTCCTTCATGAACTTCTCCAACGTGGATCCTTTCCACAGGTTGCAGTTCTTCATGAGCTGCACCAGCATGAGTCCTTTCCATAGAGTGCAGTCCTTCAGGAATGGACTGCTTCAGCATGGGTCCCCCACAGGGTCACAGGTGCTACCAGAAAACCTGCTCCAGCATGGGCTCCTCTTTACAGGCCACAGCTCCTGCCAGGAGCATACTCCAGTGCAGTCTCTCCACAAGGTCACAGTTTCCTTTGGGACACATCCACCTGTTCAGGCATGGGGTCCTTCACTGGGTGCAGCGTAGATATCTCCTCCATTGTGGTCCTCCATGGGCTGCAAGAGGGATAATCTGTGTCATCATCGGCCACAGCGGCCACCGCTCCACCAGCGGCCACTCTGCTAACGGGAGCATCTTCTCCTTCTCCGTCTTCATGGACCTTGGTGTCTGCAGAGTTGTTTCTGTCACTCCTGTCTCCCAGCTGCTGTTGCAGTTCTTAGCCTGTCTTAAATGGATTATCATAGAGGCACTAGCACTGTCACAAGTGAGCTCAACTTTAGCCAGGAGCAGGCCCATCTTGGAGTCAGCTGCAACTGGTTCTGTCCAACATAAGGGCAGCTTCTGGTGTCTTCTCACAGAAGCCACCCCTGCATCCTCTCTGCTACCAAAAGCTTGCCACATAAATTTAATACACATTCCCAGAGCATCTGTAGACGTGAGTTAACATGTGGAGATGAAGGTCCAGTGAGCCTGGGCTGCTGCACGCCACATGTAGGGTGGGACACAAGATGAATGTCACAGATACAGCAATTGTGTCAGTGTCTAAATTAATTCATGACTGGCAAACAGATGTTCAGGACTGGGCCAGAATATGTTGAGGAAGCAGAGAACAAAGACATCCAAGCTGGCCTGCTCTGAATGGCCTGGATCTAGAAGCAATTGAGTTGCCTTCTCAAAATACAGCCCTAAAGGGTAGTTCCCTTAGTGAGGCAGGGACCATACAACACCAGCACAGCTTCCAATGCTTTGATACTTACCTGCGATTCAGGTCAACATCTGTACAAGGTGATGTCAGGTTATTGCATGTGACCTCCAAATAGATGCCTACCTCTCTGCTAGCAGGACATATGGTTGTGAAATAAGGTGGATGTTCTGCAGGTGACTACGTGGCTGGGCAGCCAGATGGATGCAGTAGCTAGCCCCGTAATCCGTAGATGTATGGTGGCATGAACACAAATGTGTGGATATGAGGAACAACATGACAGCTGGTATGTTTGATGTGTTCTTACTACTGCTCCTGTGAGAGCTGCAACTAAAGGTGTTAACTGGTTCAAAATCAGTGGAAATTTTGCCTGAGGAAATGTTAGATCCTGAACAACAAATATTATTTTCTACATTGTGGTATTTTGTATTTTGTATTTTGTATTATTAATTCACTGTCTCATGGACGTTCTGTGTGCCAATGCAATGGGTTGGATTCTTTCCCCTACTAATGTGGTTTTGAAGACTCTTTATAATCCCTTGATATTTTTTCAGGCTTAATAGGTACCGAATGAGTTATTTCACTTTTCTAATGCTCTATCAGGATTAAGAGAATTTTCTTTCATTATCTGGGCTTCTTCCCTTCAGATCCCTATCAAAGCAGTCCTGTATGCAATACATCATTAAGACATGTTGCATGTATAAAAAAAAACAAAAAACCAAGCACCACCCCTCCCCTGCCCCTCCCATCCCCAGCAAAACTACAGCCATTTCTAATGAGTGTCTCAAAAATCTTACCCTGTAACATTTTTGCTACATTTTTATGAAAGGTTGTAGAATACTTACTGTTTCCAAGAATGTAAGAGTTGATGTCTGTTTGTGTTTGGAGAAGCATTTTTCTGGGGACATGCCAAACTATCTTCCATTTCTGTAAAAGCAGTGAAAATTGCTACCATCACTAGTGCCTGATTGTGGTCCATTACAATGGAATTAACATAAATGAAGTAGAGATGCATTTCAAAGCAGTACATTTTTATACAATAATCTGATTTGGAGCTATCACTAGCTGAGGAAAAACTACATGAAGATTAACATGACACCCTGTGTTAATACAGAAATAGACACTCCCATACTCTGGGAACATAAACACATTTGTCTCAATGGATTCCTACAGATTTGAGTGAAGCCAAGAAAGCAACGAGGACTGAACTCAGGGGAACACACTGTCCCACGACTGAAGTCAGCAAAAGTTAATCTGTTATTACAAATTGGATCCATGTCTAGCACAGATGATAATTTCTTCTGAAACTATATATATATATTTATTTTTTTTTAAGTGGAGTCATGAGATGTTTAAAGGAACCATATTTTTGCAAGCTTTCAGTGTTTGTGTTTGCTCTCATGCTAGTTTTGGATTTCACAGCCTGTTAGAATGCAAAATATCATTTTCCCCATCTCCTTTAGCTCCTTTCTGTACCACATCTAGGGTTTATAAAGGCAATCTGATAAAGAAGCTACAAACCTCAGTCTGAGCATTACAGCTAATCACACCAGAGCATGCAGGAAGCCAGCCCACAACATAGTCTAACTGCCTGAAACAGCACACAGTAAACTTTTTACAGCATTACAAAGATGCCCAAGAATCATACCCTGGAAGAAAAAAAAAATTGGAAGATAGTAGCAATACCAAGATTTTTAAAAATAGGAACAATAGCTTAACTTATTTGCTTGCCTCATACACTCATCTGCTCCCTAAATTCCCTACATCCATCATCTAGTGACCAGCATCAGACTCCAAACCTCTGTGTAGCTGCCACCTGATCTACGTGGTGCCTGATCCTCTTGAGTTCTGCCTGTATGCAGAAACAAAGCCTCCAACAAGGTGATGCTGCACTACAGTCAATGATCTGGACCATCCCCCAAAAGCCTAGAGACCCTAAAACTACAGGAAGGAGGATCCTTCATGTTTTGCACTTGATTCAGAGTTTCACTCAAACCACAAAGACTGCTCTTGGAACAAGGACCAAAGCTAGGCTTCATCCCTCCTAGGTTAGCATCCTCACCTTGTGTGTTCCTACTTGCTTGATCTTTGCTTCTCTGGTTCTGAAATGATAGCCGTGCAAGAGGAATATTCCTCAAAGATTAAAATTGCATTAGGGCCATTGCTCCAAAAAGCTTTTTTGTGACCCCAGGAAATTGTCATATGGTAGTAACTGGCAAAACTGGAATCCCTTCTTTGAAGTATCATGCTATAACATCTGCCATATCTATGGGTGGCAAGAATAATCATTTTTCAAATAGAGACTCTATGAAGAAGAGAGCACCAAGACCCGGAGCCACATGAAGTGACAGACTTTAATTTCAGCACACTCCTGATTTAATACAAACACATTCCCTGTTTCTGGCTGTCATTGATTCTTGTGGGAAGAGGCTGCTATTTTAGACACAGCATATAAAATCACATGCCTTGTCACAGCAGCTAGAACGATAACACATCATCAGCATATCAGAAAAATTCATCAACACTCAGGATCACAGCCCAATTGTTTACATTCAGGGCAACTTGGCATTGAGTCACTGCCTCAACAGACAACATATCGGTTGTATAGTGTCAGTGGGGAGAAATGAGGCTATGAGCAGAAACGAAATTTAAATTGAAAATAAAATATTTATCCAGCCTAAGAAGGCTTGGTATACTCTGTTACTTATTATTTCGAATTATGAATTGGTTAATTTAGTGTTGGTTTGTCCTGTACAAGTAGCTCTCCTACTCCTACTGACTGAGTGGTTCTTTCTTTCAGAGCTGAAGGAGAGATTTTCAAAATAATACGCTTCCATATGCCTCTGAAAACAGCCAGATATTAAAAAGTTTTTGGCAGATACACTTGGCAGAAACTGCTTTGGAAAAAATTGACCTGTGGTATTTTTCAGTACTTTTGAACATACTATTCAGATGATGAAGTGAGATGCTTTTGTATATTTATGTAATCATGGAAAAAAAAACTACAAAAATGTCATTTTGGGGGCAATTACAGGCAGTTGTGCTTGCATCCTTCTTTCTGTGGAGAACATCTACCTCCTGGTCCTCCATACAGGACATTTCCTTAGGCTTTTTTTTCTCCTCTTCTATCAGACAAAGTTGTTTTAAATAGAGAAATAAACATGTTACATTAAAAAATGCCAAAATAAACATTGGTTTAAAAATGGCTTCTATTTTGTTTTTTTTATGGAAACAATTCAATAAATCTGAGACAGATTTTGGAAACTTTTTGGTATTACCAAATAGATACTTTATTTCAGATGAAAATAAGCTTTGGCTGAAAAACTAAGTCCAGATCTAGTGTTTATGTGTCCTGCTGGATTGAAGCCAAAAAGGTATGATGCTGAAGATCACACAAAAAAGGGTAATAGTGGAGCTGAGTAAGGAACCAGATGCATCCTAGTTGTCTGAATGCATCAACTTCTGTAAAACACTCCCTTTTGTCAAGTCCCTTTGCAGAGAGATAGGCAATCAGACATTTTGGTCGTACTCAAAGTCTGGACACTGCAATCAAGAGAAAGCCAGAAAACAGCAAGGTTGCCTGCAGTAAGGAAATGGAAGTAAGAACTAGCACCCATACTCCTTTGCCAGTTTTTACCATGAGCTCTTGACAGAAATCCCTAATTCAGAGCTTAATTACTGTTAAAGCAGTTGGATGAGGGATATATGTGATAGGTGCAGTGCTGAGCACACAACAGTGGCTCCATAGGATGCCACCCGTGGCTTGTGCTCCAGGGGCCATGTGCTGCTCAGTAAGGGAAGGTGTCAGGCTGGCTGGACACCAGGAGCACATGTTGCTGCTCAGCTATGGCTACATATAGAAATCTGGACATTTATTTTCACTGATGTGGCCAATTAAACAAGAAGTTGAACTCTTCGGTTGTCTTGCTAATGTTATAGAGAAAGAGAAGCCAGATGATATTCCATATTTTGATACATCCAGGAGGCTTAGAGTCTTGGAGATTGAACCAGATATGGTGCAAAGAAAAAATCATGTCAATCTTATAGAATTGATTACACTTTTGCTTATAATTTGGGAGATACAATAGTTACCTGTCATACATTTCAAAATGTAGAAAGAAAAAAGTGTTTGTAAGAAGCTCTAAGGTGTCATGATACATTCTGGAAAGATTAGTCTCTGTTGATATGTGTGTGTCCTTATTCACTATTCCAGCTCTTCTCATTGTAGTGCTCTGTTCAGAACTAGAACAGGAAGTTTTTGTTTTTATTAGCTGCCCCGCAACAACTCAGCCATCAAGGCAATGTTAGTTACGCAGTTCTAAACCAAGCCTTTACTACCTTTAGAGTTTCCAACCCCCCTATAGTGCCACGCTATATCACTTTCTGAAGGACTCATAGATTTAAAGCAGAACGATGTTGCACTGCAGAGTCCTGTTGGTCAGTACTTCTAGTGAAAGACTTACATACCGTGAAGCAGGCATAAAAAAAATATTTAAACACAGTTCATACTATCTTACATTCATGACAGAGGTAAAATGAAGCAGTCACTGTTGTCAAACCAGATGATTGAATTTAGATAGCAAAATCTCTATTTTAGTTACCTCAAAAAGTAGTGCTTCAAGGAATTGATTACCTTACTGAACTCAATGAAGCAGAGTTTGTTCTGCACACAGAAACCTATGGTATTCCTAGAGAAGCTAATACAGATGCGCTAGCTTGGGAAAGACTGCTTGATTTAAAAAGACACCATTTTTTCCCATTAGAACAGCAGTTACACACTGTCTAGGTGTGAATGTCAAACCCCACCAGAGGTCAAGACTGTAGTTCCTAGGTCAAAAAGCACGTATGGAAAGAAAATCATTGCCCTCAATAGATTCTGTTCACAGTTAAGAGGTGAAATAAGTTGCCTAAGGTTTGGCAACTGCCAAGCACAGGACTTGGTCCTCACAAATATATGTGCCTGCACTTCCAGGTATTAAACATAAAACTAAAAAAAAATTGTTTTAAAAGAGTTTGTGCCAGCTGATGCTCCTTTACAGCCACTTGATCTGAGGCTTTTTTCGTGTAACTACCTCTTCCTTTGTAATGTTATGATGTTAACATCTATACTTAGAAAGCCCTGGGACATGAGATGTATATGTGTTTTTAACTGTGGATAGCTTCCTGAATTGGTGCCTAAAAGAGATGAGATGGAAGATAGCACTAGGGGAAATGTGGTCTTTATTGGAGTCTCCCAGAGTTGCCTTAGCAGTAAAGTGGGTGAATATCATTACTGGTGCTGGATTACCACTGTGACAACGATAAGAATAGAGGACACTGCTCTAGAGAAAGAGAAACTGCAGATGCCTCTGAACATACACAATGCTGCAAAGATGGCATGTACCAACAGGCTTCTCCATATGGAGGGCTGTCCTGTTTCCTCAAGAGCTGACACCACTGAAGTTAAATTGAGCTAAAGCACAGATATTAGCACTCACACAATGTGGAGCCAGTCTGCCTCTGGCAGAGACTGTGGTGGAAAACAGAGTAAGACAACCTTGTAGTCCCCATTCAACTGATGGGAATTACTAATTGTTTCTTGTGTACATAAAGACTACAGTTATACTGATAATAATTTGTTGGTTCACAAGGCAAATATACATTGTATTTATGTTGCACTTGTATGCAGTTTTAAGTCTGTTTAAGCTCAGGATGCCCTTGTGGCAGGTGATGCTGGGGTCCTTCAGGGGCCTCAGGATGTATTTTTGCTCAAATGTTGAGATACGTCATTGTTGCTGGACTAAGCACAGAGCTCCAATAGGAACCAAAGAGGAGATAAAGTTCATTTTGAATATACACACAGCTCCCCCCTCCAGTAGCACCAACTCAATTTTTAGACAGGGTGTTTAATTTGGTAGCATGCTTGACCTGAAGCCTGAGCTGTCTCCCAGGGCTATGTAGTACAGGGGTTAGGCTTCCAAAGGAGTCAGTTCTGATCTAGGCTCTGAGCCTGACTTTAAGCAGTAATATAGCTCTCTTCTGTCTGTCTTGTCCACTTAAATGAGCAGATTTTTGGGCTTGATACTCTATCTACACAGTTCAGATCATGACTACTTCATCTAGGCACACAGATTTGGTAAGAATGTGACTGTTCTCAAAGTTAACAGGATTTCTACAGTCATTGTTCTTCTCATCATTGCTGTATGGCAGGTATAAGTGTTAGGACCAGGGAACAGCAGGGCAGGTGAGTAGGAGGAAGGACTGCTGTAAGGGTGTTCTGTTTTTGGCAGGGACGGAGTTAATTTTTCTCTCAGTAGCCAGTGTGTTTTGGATTTGGTATGTGAAGAATGTTGATAAACACACAGGTGATTTGAGTTGCTGTTAATGAGACCAAGGACACTGTCTGGCTTTCCAGGTCTCACTAATGGGCAGATTCAGGAAGCTGGGAGAAAGACAGACAGACAAATTGACCCAAACTGGCCAAAGAAAGTATTCCATGCCATAAACGTCATGCTCAGTATGTAAGTGGGAGTTGCCCATGGTGGGGGGCATCTTCTTCCACCTCTCTCTTACTCACTGGCATTGTTCCCTCTACTTTGCTGGCTGGCTTTCACTCCTTTGCTTGATACTCAGTTTCATTTCTGTGATCGCTGCTCAGGACGGGCTGTATCAGTCATTGGAACATCAGGTGATAAGAAATCATGCATTGTTCATTTTGTATATATTAATATTCTTATATTCTGTTATCGTTGTAGTTTTCCTTTGCTATTCTAGTAAACTGTCTTCATCTCAACCCACGAGTTTTCCTTTCTTCCCAATTTTTCTCCCCGATCCTGCTAGGGAGGGTGAGGGTGAGCGAGAAACTGTATGGTGACTCGGGATAATCCACCACAAAGAGAGAAAAAGAAGATTTTCTGACAGACAAATAAAGGCAGGCAGATGTCTGGGGGTAGAATTTTTTGTCTCGTCTCTGGATAATGCTGCCATTCTTTCCTGGCATGCACACTGATTTTTCTTGTCAAACAACCCTTAGCAAGCGTTATCCTGGAGTTGGTAAATTCTATTAGGAGCTGTGCACCTGTTGTCCCATTTTTATCTCCAAAATCTACTGACATTTTGTTTCAGGTACCACAATACATCAGACCCCATCTGTAGGCTATGTTAGCACATACTGGCAGTGAGAGATTGGCATAAGGCATGAGTCGGAATTATGTTCAAGATTTTGGCATGCCATTCCATTATGTTCCACTTGCAATTAATTATGTCCAAGTCTACTAGATGTGATGTGGAATAGACTTTAGAAGGGTAGCATTGGCTTTTCTCTTGTCATATTTACATTAAAATTAAGGATATTCCTTTTTTAAACAGGAAAGAAGAGGATTGTTTGGACCACAAATTATGTAAAGAATCTTCTTCAAAATGTGATATTTCCACATATGTAGTCAAACAGCAAGAGCAGTTACCACAGTAACACAGTTCAGAATCTGTTTCCCCAATTGGATGATAAAATAATGATTAGTTATTCTCATATTGGGATGGTTACCAACCAAATGCATTTATTTAAAAGCCTGCTTTTCATGGACATCTGTATAGATTTAACTGTGGCTCTCTATATATGACTTCTCTATGACTGAGAAGTAGATCAAAAGGCATGTGAACAAAGTCAAAGCAAAATTTTATTCTCAATTTTTCAAAATATCCTCAATATTTTTCTGCATCAGTCCACCAGTAGTAGTTGATCTCAAAACAGAAGATTCAAGTGGGATTCTCAAAATAATTTCCTACCATTACTCAGCCTTTTAAAGATAGTTGTAAAACTTTTTTTTTTACTTCAGTCAGGTTTGGGTCATTCCTAAAAGAATTTCAGAATGATCCTGGGAGACACCTCTGTAGACAGAAGTGGAAATCTGCTCTGGACTCATCCTGAAGGCCACTTTTAGTTGTATGTGATCACAATTTGTCTTAGAGAACCAAAGTACGCAAGCTGTCAATTTACTTCTAGACTGTAAGTCATACTTTATCAGCACATGAGCCTAAGAGCAACCTAGGCTCTGGCAGACTTAGGCCTAGAGAATTTGAGATGCCCACACTATCTGTCTGGATCTATATCCTAAATATCATAATGCATGAGACAACAACTGAAATAAAAATTTCTGAAATATCTTATATTCTGATAAAGGCCACACATCCTTCACAGAGACACAAAAACATGCACGAATGTGACTTTTTAACAGAGAGGGTAGAACTGCTGCCCAAGTGCCAGAATTTTGCAAAGGACCTGTCTTAACATGTGAGTCCTAAACTTTTTGTCCCTCAGATGAGATGAAGTCAGACTTTGAACTACTTCAAGGAAGATAAGAAATGGTAAAAAAGATGTGTGATGTTTGCAAGCTCAGATTTTCTACAGAGACATTCTTTAGGGAGATGATGTGTTTTGTCAAAATAATCCGATTATTTTTAGGAACAATTTTTAGCCAATCCAACACAGTTGTCTTGGGGTAGCAAATGATGGGATAGATGCTTCTAAAAGAATTATTTTTCCTGAGGAAAGACAGTAAAATTGGAAAGGCTGATGACTTGGTTGCTTCCATCGGGTCCCTCCATTAATAATGAGCCTCAAATATATTTAAATGCATTCAAAATGCCTCCAAATACAGAGGGGTCTCTTGGCCTGAATTCTAGTAACAGACATATAAATAATTCAGAAAATAACATGTGGCACATACTACACAGTTTCAGGAGCCCAAACTCTTCATGAAGTTCACTCTAATAATTTTGGGTATCTTATGCTCCCCTCAATAATGAAGTCTATGTCCATCAATGCATCACCTTCACAGCAACTCATCCTCAATTATAGTGCCCCTGCTGCATTATCTTATATTCTTGCACTTAGTTCTCCCTTACTTGCTTAATGTTAATACCACAATTACAGAATAACTCATGTCAGAAGGGACCTCTGGAGGACTCAAAGTTAAACTTACTCAAAGCTGGGCTCCATTAAATGAAATTTTACAGGGACTTGTTGTTCTGGTTTTTATTTAGTGGAGGGGGGGACTACAGTGGCAGCTTCTGTAAGAAGCTGCTTGAAGTTGTTACCCTTTGTCTGGAGGGCTTGGCTGGGCCTTGGGCAGACCCGCTGCTGGCCAAAGATGAGCTAATTGGTAACAGAATGTTCCCTGATAATGCCTCTATGATAACGTATTTAAGAAGTGGGAAAACAAAAAAAAAAAGGAGAGGATGTGAAGATGCTGAGCGATGGCAGAGAGAGAGGGAGGCACGAGCCTTATGGGCCTTGCGGCCCTCACCCTCTGGCCTCCTGCTGGGCGGCCGTCTTGGCCCTACTCGACCCAGCCTGATTGCAAGAGAGGAATGGCTGCAGATGTCAAGGTCAGTGAAGAAGGAGAGGGAGAAGTAATGCTGCTCCTGGCCAAGATTCCCCTGCAGCGTGTGGTGAAGACCATGATGAAGCAGGCTGTTCCCCTGCAGCCTATGGAGGTCCACGGAGGAGCAGAGATCCACCTGCAGCCTGTGGAGGACCCCACGCCGGGGCAGGTGGATGTCGGAAGGAGGCTGTGGCCCTTGGAGGGCCCGCAGGGGCAGCTGTTCTGGAGAGACTTCACCCTGTAGAAGAAATGACCCACCTGGAGCAGTTCATCAAGGACTGGAGCCCGTGGGTGGGACCCCACACTAGAGCAGAGGAGGAATGTGAGGAGTTCTCCCAAGGAGGAAGGAGTAGCGTAAAACAACGTATGATGAACTGACCATAATCCCCATTCCCTCTTCTGCCCTGTGCTGCTCAGGGAGGGAAGGTTGTAGAGATAATGTTAAGCCCAGGAAGAGAGAGAGGTGGGGGGAGGTTATCTTCCTCTCTGTCTCATTATCCTGTGTATTTTTTTAGTAATGAATGAATAGTTTTCCCCAAATTGAGTCTGTTTTGCCCGTAACAGTAACTGTAAGGATTTCTCTCTGTCCTTATGTCAAACCTCGAGCCTTTTTTCTTGTATTATCTCTCCCTATTCTTTTAGAGGGTGGGGGGAGTGAGAAAGAGACTGCGTAGTCCGGTCCTGATTGGGGCTAAACTACGTCCAGCCAAGTTTCAAAACTTTCCAAGGATGGAGACTCCACAGCCTGCTCCAATGATTAGCTACTCTTGCTGCAAGGACCTTTTTGCTACTTACGTCAATAATTAGCATGTGCTGCAATGTTTAAGTGTTGCTGCTTGTTCTTATGCTACACCCCTTCAAGAAAAGTTTGGCTTCATCTACTCTGTAAAGTGAAAACTGAGCATTCATTTGATCAGAATAGCTACCCCTTCCCTCCCACGTCTTCACTCTGATGCTTTCACAGACATTTTAAAAATTAAGGTGATTACATGTTATTTTTAATATTAAATTTAGTAGTGACTCTGCAGAAAGACAGAGTCCTTTAGCAGCAAATCTAAACACAGGGGGTTTTTACCACACTTGCCACAAGAACTTTTTTGTCTTAATGGGATCACAATTCACTTAAAAGAACTATTTGAAGGTTTCAATTTCATAGTAAACATATGCTTAAACATAAATATACACATAAAAAGAAGCATTCATGCTGACACAAGTGGGTTTTCATTATATCCTGTTAAATCTAAGCATGTGCTTAACTTTTATCTGACCAGGAGCAGCATGCTAATTTTTTTTTTCCTGCTAATTACAAAGGCTACTTGCAACTTAATTCCTAAATACCAAATGGAAATCTTTCAAAAGTGACCTGATTTTGCTACGGGTGAAATATCCTGCATCATCCACAGCCCCTCTGCCTTTCTGAAGAATATATCTTGTGTCATGAATGTGTATGAGCAAGAAAGCACAGATAAGGCTCATGGTCTTACAATTCATATCTTCATGTCTCTTTTCTCCTAATGTTTGAAACCACATAGCCCTCAGAACAATCTTAATGTTGGCAAGGGAAGAACAATTGCATGAGTTTGAGAAAAAGTTTTTATCAAATCCCCTGAGCAAAACAGTTCATTTGAAATGTGCTTATGATGAGAAAATTGAGGGATTTCTTTTAAATACTTAGGTGTTCCAGGTAGCTGTTTCCATGTTGAATGTACAGCTGAATCAGGCGTGGCAGCTGTGAACTATAAGCTTTAGAGGTGCAGCACAAGTTGTATCAGGGCAAAGGTGAGTGAGCCTGGGATCAGCCTGCGCCTTTGAAAATGCAACTGTCAAATAGCTGGACTTCAAATCTTGAGGGGACTCCTACTTTGTCCCACTTTACTCACAGAGTGGCTAACTGAAAGTTTTTATATAAAGTCTACTGTATAAAGAGCTTTTCACACTGCAATCATCGAACCAAAATATTTTTGCAGCTACTATAGGAGAGTGAATTAAAAAGTATTGCAGAATTGGCTCTTTCAATTTACATGTAGAGAAAATAGTCTTAATAGGCATTAAAGTGGTTATCTGTAGGAATTATATGGACCATATTTACATTAAATCAGGCTAACTGTAGTCACACATATACAATTTCATATATGAATCCCTGTCTAGGGTTTTTAATACTGGTTCTTACATAATAGAAATTATCTTAGGAGAGGAGAAATACGTCACACAGCCTACTTTCCATCGAATGTGTAGCTGGACATAAAGACAAGAAAAGATATTTAGTCTGCTCCAGCCAAACCCACAGCCTGAACAACCAGGGGACCAAGACCCCACATGTACTCCTTGCAAAGCATCCAAGGGAGTTAGCACTTTTCTTCACACTCTGAAGCTGGTTTTCTGAAGTCTCCTAACTCTAAGGGCTAAAAACCTCAGCTGTGCATACATCATAATGATCCAAGAGAGCTTTCAAAAAGAAGGAGTCTTGCTTCGTAGATATGTTTTCTGAACAGCAGTTGCAAGACAGAGTTACGAAAAGAGTCTTGCTCCATTGGGTTTCTAAATACATTCTTAAATATCTTTGGAGTGCAATAAAAAAAATATGCATGGTCTTAAAACAGTTCTTCTTGCTACATCTGCAGTGGCATTGGTCATTGCGAGAAATTCTTGGAGCTTCTCAGAGTGGCTGTGAAGTGGATCCTCAGAATTTATAGCTTCACATGTGGAACAGTGTTTAGAGAGCCATTCCATTACACCAAGAAGGATCTGTTTAAATTTCAAACTCTGATTTCCAAAGAGGAAAAAGAATTAATGTTAAAGTTGACTTAGTTCCACACCTCAGTTAAAAAAAACCCAAACCAAACAAAACATCACTAAGCACCAGAGAATAGGTTCAGGAGCATAACAAGCTTTTAGTATATGAGCCAAGATCTGAAATCAAAAAGATATGCAGTGACCATGACGCGGTGGAGTTCAAGATCCACGGGGCGGCGAGGAAACCGCACAGCAAGCTCTCTGTCCTAGATTTCAGGAAGGCGGACTTCAGTCTCTTCAGGAACCTCATGGGCAAAGTGCCATGGGAGGCGGCCTTGGAGGGAAGAGGGGCCGAGGAAAGTTGGTCCGCATTTAAGGAGCACCTCCTCCAAGCTCAGAAGACGTGCATCCCGATGAAGAAGAAGTCGGGCAAAAAGGCCAGGAGGCCAGCGTGGATGAGCAAGGAGCTCCTGGACCAACTGAAATTGAACAAGAAAGCCTATAGAGGGTGGAAGCGGAGACAGGTAGCCTGGGAGGACTACCAAGAGGCTGTGCGAGAGGCCAGGGATTGGGTGAGGAAGGCTAAAGCCCTGACGGAATTGAATCTGGCCAGGGATATAAAAAGTAACAAGAAAAGCTTCTACAGGTATGTAGCGGACAAAAGAAAGTCCAAGGAGAATGTAGGCCCCCTCTGGAAGGAAACGGGTGTCGTGGTTACCCGGGATGTGGAGAAGGCTGAGGTACTCAATGACTTTTTTGCCTCAGTCTTCCCTGATAAGGGCTCTTGTCTCCCCAGCCAAGCTGTAGAAGACACAAGCAGGGACTGGGAGGATGAAGAACTGCCCACTGTGCTCGAAGAGCAGGTACGGGACCATCTAAGGAACTTGAAGGTGCACAAGTCCATGGGACATGATGAGATCCATCCGCACGTCCTGAGAGAAATGGTGGAGGAAGTTGCCAAGCTGCTGGCCATCATATTTGAGAAATCGTGGCGGTCTGGTGAGGTCCCCGATGACTGGAAGAGAGGGAACATAACCCCCATTTTTAAAAAGGGGAACAAGGAAGACCCGGACAACTACAGGCCGGTCAGCCTCAGCTCTGCCTGGCAAGGTCATGAAGCAGATTCTCCTGGAAACCATGCTAAGGCACATGGAGAGCAAGGAGGTGGCTGGTGACAGCCAACATGGCTTCACCAAGGGCAGATCGTGCCTGACCAATTTGGTGGCCTTCTATGATGGGGTAACAGCATCGGTGGACAAGGGACGGGCAACGGACATCATCTACCTGGACTTGTGCAAGTCATTTGACACTGTCCCGCACGACATCCTTCTCTCTAAACTAGAGAGGCATGGGTTTGATGGATGGACCACTCGGTGGATAAGGAGTTGGCTGGATGGCCACACTCAGAGAGTGGTGGTCAACGGCTCGATGTCCAAGTGGAGACCGGTCACCAGTGGCGTCCCTCAGGGGTCCGTGTTGGGCCCGGCCCTGTTCAACATCTTTGTCGGCGACATGGACAGTGGGATAGAGTGCACCCTCAGCAAGTTCGCTGATGACACCAAGCTATGTGGTGGCGTCGACACGCTGGAAGGGAGGGATGCGATCCAGAGGGACCTGGACAGGCTGGAGAGGTGGGCCCGTGCCAACCTCATGAAGTTCAACCAGGCCAAGTGCAAGGTCCTGCATCTGGGTCGTGGCAATCCCAGGCACAAATACAGGCTAGGCAGAGAATGGATTCAGAACAGCCCTGAGAAGAAGGACTTGGGAGTGCTGGCGGATGAGAAGCTCAACATGAGCCGGCAATGCGCCCTTGCGGCCCAGAAGGCCAACCGCATCCTGGGCTGCATCAAGAGGAGTGTGGCCAGCAGGTCGAGGGAGGTGATTCTCCCCCTCTACTCTGCCCTGGTGAGACCCCACCTGGAGTACTGTGTCCAGTTCTGGAGTCCCCAACATAAGAAGGACATGGACTAGTTGGAGAGGGTCCAGAGGAGGGCCACGAAGATGATCAGAGGGCTGGAGCACCTCTCCTGTGAGGACAAGCTGAGAGAGTTTGGGCTGTTCAGTCTGGAGAAGAGGAGGCTCTGGGGAGACCTGATAGCGGTCTTCCAGTACCTCAAGGGGGCCTACAGGAAAGATGGGGACAG
>WHYT01015211.1:15848-51613 GCA_009806455.1 Tetrax tetrax | reverse complement strand
TGCATCAAGAGGAGTGTGGCCAGCAGGTCGAGGGAGGTGATTCTCCCCCTCTACTCTGCCCTGGTGAGACCCCACCTGGAGTACTGTGTCCAGTTCTGGAGTCCCCAACATAAGAAGGACATGGACTAGTTGGAGAGGGTCCAGAGGAGGGCCACGAAGATGATCAGAGGGCTGGAGCACCTCTCCTGTGAGGACAAGCTGAGAGAGTTTGGGCTGTTCAGTCTGGAGAAGAGGAGGCTCTGGGGAGACCTGATAGCGGTCTTCCAGTACCTCAAGGGGGCCTACAGGAAAGATGGGGACAGTAGGGCCTGTTGTGATAGGACAAGGGGTAATGGGTTTAAATTAGAGGGAGGTAGATTTAGATTGGATATTAGGAAAAAAAATTTTCACAATGAGAGTTGTAGAGCACTGGAACAGGTTGCCCAGAGAGGTGGTGAATGCCCCATCCCTGGAAACATTCAAAGCCAGGCTGGATGAGGCTCTGAGCAACCTGATCTAGTCAGGGATGTCCCTGCTCCTTGCAGGGGGGTTGGACTAGATGACCTTTGAAGGTCCCTTCCAACTCTAGCCGTTCTATGATTCTATGATTCTAATACCCACTACTGCCACAAATAGCACTGGGAAGGATGGAAATGAGAGAAACCATTTTGTGATTACTACTGTTTTTTTTCTTCCCATCATCAGGTACTCAGGGCAGAAGACACTGGGTACAGACTCTTAATAAACTGTGATAGTTTTAATAAATTTAAACATGCTCAGTAGATTTTCCCAAAGGGAATTACTTACAAGGAGTAAAGATGATGAATATGAGAATTTAACCAGACGAAACAGATGGTGCAGCAAAAGGCTGTTCCATGTGTTTCTAAACTGTTCCTATTTGGTGCTAATGAAGAGACTGTGAACTCCTCGTGTGTTAATTCTCCTCTGATTCTGCAGCATCCTTTTGTGCCGTGCTCTCCCTCTTCCTTCCCTTCACTAGGAAAAGTGCTGTCCCGAGAGCACGGTAGCTACTGTATGATAGCCAGCTGAGTAAAACAAGACGGTCTGTAGTTTTTAATAGACACAATGATCTGCTGATGTCTTCGCTAACCTGGTTTTAGCATTTGGCCACACCTTTCTCCTAAAACCATGTTCGTAGAGATGTGTGCTGTCAAGGGTTTTTTCCAGCTAAGACACTCACACATGTGACTTCCCTTCAGTCATCCTTGCTTGCAGAATATCACTGATGCAGGAGCAAGGATGGAGACCAGCGTCCCTCTGCCAAATCCATGAAAGACAGTTGCAAGAGGAGGATGGGGACAGTAGCCACCCCCCAAAATCAAGTTCGCAGCTTGCTGAGATGCCTGAGATGCCCTTTGTCCCTTATCCCCTGCTTCATGTGTCTTCTAATGCTCCAGGTGTGTATTAAGCCCTCTGTTTCTGGTGTCAATACAAGTCTTGTTATCACTTTTCAACAGATCTATCATGTCTGCTGTCTAAAAAAATGCAATGATGGCCTTGTGGGCCAGCCCCTAAATGCCCTGCCAACTCCTGCAGCTGACTCCCAGCAGTTGCCCGACTCGACCCCTGTAGCTTTACCAAACCCCTGACATGGATGTTGGTGCTGCCTGATGCACTACAACAGGTCAAAGCAATCCCACTGTTCCATTCTCCTGCTTTGAGGAATCCTGATTGTCTTCTTCCACAGATGTTTGATTTGGACCAAAGGTGAAAGGAGAGAAAGGCACCAGCAGGATCTCTTCTGTTTCCTGAGCAAACAACACCACGAGAAGAGCTGTGCTGTGGGCTAAAGAGGCAACTTGAGGGGAGGAGTACCTCCAGTGGATTGGGTTGGTCAAATGACCTTTGGGTGTCCATGTAATTGACCTGACACTATCAAGATGATACAAACAAACATTTATTGATTTTTATGGTGCTTGGATATGCTTGATGTGCTCTGGTCTCTGTGAAGGGAGTAAAGATTTTTACCAGTCGTTTCAATGGGAATCAAGAGAGAGCAGTAAGAAGTAAGTGCCTTTGAAAATCGTACCTTCAGTTTGCTTTTCAATGCTAACATAGAAAGATGTACCTCCTGTGTCAGCTAGAGTTTTGTAAAGGATGATAGATGATACTGAGATCGGATGTTGAGCTTTACAAAGACGTGGGGTTGTTTTCTTTCTTTCTGCACAATTACTCATTGCTAGCTGTCCACACTGGAGAGCGATGAATTAATTTTTTCCTCAAAGTTCATGCTTTAATACTGAACTAAATAAAAAAAACAATTAAGTACCAGATTACTGTGACAAGCCTAGATATTTTTGCCGACCAATATCTGAACACTAAAAAGAATTGTTGAAAACAAAAAGAATTATTCAATTCTTTTTTGTGTCCTCATTTCTAGTATTTAATTAAGTGATATTGTAAATGACATCATATCTTTACAGCAGAACAGGGGAGGGGAAAAAAACCCCTTTCCTCTATTCACTGCCATGAATATCTCTGCTAATTAGAGGAACAGTACTTTTATGTAGCGAGTATTAGCTTGTGTTGTAGAAACTCTTCCTTGTCTCATGTCTGGTGAGTGGAGAAATAAATGTCCCAGCAAACAGGCAGGAACAGGCACTGCCATTTATTTTTATTCACAAGCCATTGGTCCATCCTACAACTTAACCCAGATGTTCTGCCTCTGAATCCTTGTATGGAGACACTGGGGTCTCCTAAAGCCATAATATCCAAGTGGTGTTGCTGTGTGGACAGGCTTTTTGGGTTTGTTTTCACTTGTTTTTTTAAGATGTATCAGATGGCAATAACACTGGGGAGCGAGGTGAAAGGGACATCATGCTTTTCCAGGCTGCTGCAAACTACAGGGCCAAAATTGTCCTCCTTGGTGCAAAAAAGCACACAGAGGTACAGTGCTGAAGGCTCTCTCTTCATTATTGTCCAATGATGCCTTGTACTGGTGTGAAAAGCTGTGTTGAGGGCTTACTGGAGCCAATGCAAGTGTGTTGCAACTTGCAGAAGTTGCTAGGACTAGGGATGCACCAGCATAAGCCAAGCTGTGCCTGTGGTGACCCAAAGGGCTACGAAAGGTGAGACATGGAGTTGCGTGCCCTGCCAAGGCCCCACCATCCTAAGCCTCAGAAGGTGCAGCTTAGGGCAGATGCGTTTTTCCAAACTTGTACCATTAGCTATGTCACTAACAAATAAGACTTTAGTGCAGTCTGTGACAGCATCCTAGAGACCAAATCAAATATTATTTTTTTATTACTTTAGAATACCTGTTGTAACTCACTTCATATGCTTGTGTTTGGGGAAATCTCTCATGAGTTGCTGTTTAAAAGTCCTTGAAAGCAGCGGATGCAGAATAAAATAGATAAGCTGGAAGGTCAGGCCGAGGTGGGATGTGGTGTCTGCAATACTGAGTCAGTAGTGATGGATTGTTGGCAATAGGATCACCTCTTAGACCTAAACTTGGACTTGAAGACATGAAACTTTCGTGTGACTCAATTATGTTAGTCAATTACTCTTGCCAGTAGCCGTTACTCAGCAACAGGACACTTCAGCTTGTGTTGCTACCTTGTGCACTCTTGATATCTTTCCCCTAGATATTATATATTTCTTTTAATCAAGATTATTTCTTCTAAATATCACTTGATCAGACGAGACTCTTCAGCACGAATAGAGTGAGAGCTGCAGTTGCTGTGCAGGCAGGGAGGCAGAGGGTTGCAGGGATGCTCTCCTTGACTCCCTTCCTGCCAGGAGGGAAGGAGGACATGGACTCTGAGAGGCCTCAGCAGCTGCTGGTCAAGGAAAAAGGGAAGAAAGGAGAGTTTTGGCAAGGAGAGGGAGCTGATGGAGGTGATAGCAATGCTGCATTTCCCATTAGCACTGCACAAATGTGTCCATCTGAACTTTCCATAGAGGTTTTGCAGTTGGGTCACAGATAGCCAGGCTCATCTTGACTTGGGATTTCTGGCTAGCAGGGGAAACCCTGAACTTTTGCAGGCTATCCTTGTCTCAAGACTGATTTTGAAATGACTTGCAGAAGAGAGGGAAAGATTTTCAGGGAGAGCTGATTCTTTGGTATTTATTCTCTTAAGTTGTGCCCCCTACTTTTTTTTTTCCCCCAGAAGTGTTCATCAAGGACATCCAGAATTGTCAATGTGGAGCCTAAACAAATAGTAATAATAAAGGGGACTATGCAGACAGTAATCATTCTTCACTCGTACTTTATGAAAAATTTCTGCTTCATGGTATAAGATTATTTTTGGTTGATTTTTTTTTTAAGCGCTAAGCAGATGCTCCACTGTAATGAGAGGAAATAGAAGTAGAAATTGAGGAGGCTTGTACTTAAATAAACAGATGCAGGCAGTGAAAAACAACAAGGTAAACAAATGAATACTTAGAGTAAACAACTTAAAACAAATAGAAAAAACCACAGTCAGTCAGTATACACCAATCTGGAGCTGGGATTAATCACCTCCCCAAACTTCTCACAACTTTTTTTTTTTAATTGAAGTTGAAAATGAACTTGTAAAGCAATTTTGCAGTATACCTGTGTGTTGAAACCCCTGCCACTGCCCCAGTGCTGGTGCTCATCTTGGAGCCTGACAGGGATGCAGTGATGCTCACTGTTGCCTTCCCCCTGACCCCTAAAAGGGAAACTGAGGGCAGGAGATGTGCTGAATGTGTAATCCAGACTCCCTGGAAGTGCCAGAACAGGGACCCGAGATCTTTTGGGCGCTCTGATGGTTACCCCAAAAACACAGCTTCCCTGCTAAGCTCCTGGATATGGATACCTTCTATAGACTATCTCACCTTTCATTCCAGGAGTCATACATCATAGACTCATTATAGACCATAGCAAATAACTCCCATACCTGTGTAGTTCTTCGAGCCTGTACCAGATGCAAGGACTTATGCTATGCTCTGAACAGATGTGGACACAATTATCAGTGCTTCTCCTAGGGTGTGCAGAGGAGCAGGATAGGAGAGAGGGCGAGATCAAAAAGATGGAGATGAGCATGGGCAATGCACTACAGCAAAGAGACCATCCCCAGATGAAGCTTGGCCCCATGAAGGAAAGAGGGAGAGGCAGAAGTGCCATTTCAAACTGGATGGGAAAGTCTCGATGAAGCTGGAAAGGAAGGGCAGTCTGCCCCTTGATAGGTGTTAAAAGACCAGCTCGGCGCAAAATACCAAGCTTAGGGAGTTTCTGGTTCACAGGGACTAGCACTGGTAATTTGGATGAGACAGCCTTTCTCCCTGCTCCCTAAGTCAGCTGGTGCAAAATGCTTTTCTTTCCTCTCCAGTCTGTACTTGGCCTTTCCTCCTGTGTCTGCTTAAATGTGTATCTGCACAGAAAGGAGCTAGACCTGAGGCTTTTTTGGGTTTGATTTTCTGCAGAGCCACCCTCCTGGCTAACAGATGCTGCTCTGTTCTTCTCTATTAAGGGGCTTTGAGGAGCACACAGACAATATTTAGGGAAAACAAGCCCCAAACACAGCTGCCAGTACATCTGAAAGGGACATCAGTGTTGAGCATCACGCCACCAACTCCACTTTCATCTATCTCACCACCAAGGGAAGTTGCCGCTGCCTGGCATCTCCCCATGCAAAGCTGGAGTCCAGTCCCATCTGGGCAGACTGAGCTTAGCGATGTCATGGCTGTGACCTCTGCTTTGGTGGTAGCTGTGGCAACGCTAAGTGGAGAGAAGGGGAATGGTGAATGCTAATCCATGCTGCTGCAGGAGACTGGCTGTCTGTTAACCCAGGGATGTGTGGCCTTGTCTGCTAGAAAATCCTTGAGTAAAGAGCATGTGTTGTAGGTCACTGATGAATTTTGCTCCCTGACATTTCTGCGATAAGGAAAACACAGGCAGTACCTGATTTCTGAAAAACATTTAGACATTTTTGCAAGCTCATATATATTTTTAACTTGGTATATCATTACCTGCTTTTGAACAAGGTTATTATTCATTCTTTATAAGATGTCCTCCCCTCTCACTGTCATCATTTATCCTTCTTAATTAACAAATGGCATCAATTAAAATGTCATATATACTCCACACAGAACATGCCAAAGACACTCTCTGTTGTATGTTGAAATGAGAACATGCCCTCAGCAAGGACAAGGATACAAAATCTTGTCTGAAATGCAATTACTTGCATTCTCTGTCTGTTATTAAAGATGGTATTTGTCTTGCACAGGGGAGCAGACCTAACAGCCGCAAAGCTTTCTTCTGAAGATCTGCCCAATTTAGACTCTTGGCTGCTTGGGGTGGGAAAAAGCTCATTGAGTGGGGTTTATCTTAAATTATTTTAGTCACCTGGCCCCGGGGTCAGTCAGTGCTGGGTATCTGGGCCCCTCCAGAGTCATCAAGAGCTGAGGAGGGGAGTACCCAGGTGGCTGTGACAAGGTAGTTAATTTTTTGACAGCTGAAATTAGCTGAGATGTTCTTGCAGTGTTTAGTGTGGCATGAGGGCAGGCTGACTCTTCATCAGGGGGCACTTCAAGATGCACCTTCAAACCTTTACACGTGTGTTTATGGGCTGTAAAGTGACTACTGCCAGTAAGGAAAGAGGTCTTGGAGATTCAACTCAGTCCTTGTTAGTAGTTATGTTAAAAATTATTAGGGAAAGAGAAGAGAAAATACCCCAGGCTGTGGTTTAAATGCGTGATGTTTTTACAGCTTGAGCACTGCGTGCAATTCCAGTTTATCTAGCTCAAAAATGATCTAGCAGAGCTGGGCAAGATCCAAAGCAAAGCAATAAGGATTATCCGTAGTATAGAACGGCTTTCTATAAGGTGTGATTAAATGGTTTCAGGCTCTTCGGTGTGGAAAAAGAGATGTCTGAGGGGATGTCAGAGGGAAATCTATAGAAATGTGAGTTTCGTGGAGAGGGAGAAGTCGATTATTCTTATAACTCAGGAGCCAGGAGCATCAAATGAAATTATTGAGTAGCAGATTTGGTACAAAAAAGGCAGCTTTTTCTTTTTTTTTTTTTTTTCCTTTTCACAATGGTGAATTATGCTGCCAAAGTCATTGCCAAAATGGAATCAGATCTTGAATCACCTTTCAAACTGGGGAGCAAGCACAAAAGTTTTTCATAGGGGAAGATCCTCCAATCTGACAGAAAAGGGCGCAAAAACATCCTAAGGGACCTAGGAAAGCTCTTTCTCAGTTAGCAAATTGAGTCCTTGCTGTCAGAAAGTGAGTCTTGTGATCTTTCACATAAATTTAGGGATCCTCCTATTAAAACTACTTAGCGTTTTCGTAACCTACTCTTCTGGCTGTAAATCTGTCATTGATGGACATGAACTGTCTTCTAATTGCCAGCCTTAATTTATTCATGACTTAGTTTAATACATTTGTTCTTGTACCAGCCTTAACCCTGACCTTGAGAGGTTTTTTTTTCTCCCTGGTGTTTATTACCTTCATATATTCTGTAAAATTGCAGAAAAACAGCATTGCAGGATATCATTTATGGTTAACTAGTCCCTATCCTCTCCTCAAAACCAACCCAGTCACCCTGATAAAGTTCCTGATTGATATTTCTATAACCCATTTGTGAAAACATCCATGCTGCCCACAGCGGATGCATGGTAGTGTTTTGCTTCTCCATATTCGCACCTAGGAACAAAAAATGTGCTGCTTCATTTTTAACTTCAAAAAGGGGAATTAAAAAAGAATGAGGAAGAATGAAAAAGCTTACTTTCTATCCATCTAGACAAACCAAGCAAGAATAAATATATAAAAGGAACAGTCAAAAGGGTCAAATTCTTGGATTATAGCATAAATGCTTTAAGTAGAAGCTGAGAGTAAATGTGTATTACCCATCCCAAAAAAAAAAAAAAAAAAAAAAAAAAAAAAAAAAAAAAAGAATTAGTCAAACAGTGTAACAAAAGAAGCCACTAAGGAAAGATAGAAATGATGTTTCAACATACATATATATGCACAAAAAGACATGTCTAAATTCCAGAAAGTTAAATGCCAAACCCTGATAAAAAAAAAAAAAAAATAAGGGCAGGGAGTAAGCTGAGTTGGAGAAATAAAAAAAAAATACTTTCCACCTCCCAAAAGTAGCAGAAGTAGGGATATTGCCGACTGCTCTTTAGGGATAACAAATTATGGAGGCACAATTGAGGGCACTCAGAGAGGATCAAACTATGTAATAAAAAGCCATTAAAAAACTCACTTTGGAACTGAGGGAGCTTCCCTACATTGCAACATCTCTTTCTGGGATGTTTTTCTGGCAATGTATCTCAAATTAAATTACTGATAGAAATGGTTTCCAAATAAACTAATGAGAAGTACTGTAACCAATTGCAAAAGCAAACTAATACTCATACAAGAGGTGTAAAAGAATTAATGTGTGCAAGTGCTGACCTATCAGCTGTGTCATTTTCTTGTACTCCTTAAACAGCCCTTAGTATCAAGAGACTGGGAAGTGGCAAATATAACATATGTTTTTGAAGTGAAGTCTGGGAGCATCTGGTGTAAACTCTAATTAAGAACAGAATGAGTAGACATTTGGATAAACATGATACAGTGGGAGAAGAAAAAAATCTATGTAGTTTTTATAAAAGGAAATTATTACCATACAAATCTATTGAAGACCTCTGCAGCAACATATATATATATATATTAATAAGGAGAATCCAATCATTATGAAGCACTGGATTTTGAAAATCTTTTGACAAAGACTCTTTGACCACAGTCTTCTAAAGCTATCATGGGATAACAGAAAAGGCTAATTAATTTATATATACTGTTCTTATGTATTAATTATTTGTAATTAATTTATTCCTAATACATTTTTTTTTCCTCTGCTAAAAGATAAGTAATGAAGTGAAGGATAAATGGCCAGTCTATACAATGGCATCTGGTAGCAATCAGTCCCAGTACCTGGTATGTTCTGCATAGTCAGAGCTGATTGTAATAGGGGTACTTAGGAACAGAATTCCCTGGTAGTTGTTTGCTGTTCTAGAAACATAAAGCTAAAATTGCCAGTGAAGTGTTGAAGATGCTAAGTGACTGGTTAATAAAATAGCAGACAGAATTCAGTGTCAATAAATGCAAAGTAATAGAATGGAGACTGATGCTAAGTATTCATACATAACAAGAGGTTTAAATGAACTCTTTTCCAGGAAAGAGATGCTGAAATTATTATGGTTAGTTCAATGAAAACAACAGCCAATGCTTTTTTTCACCTCTCTTCTCCTGTTAAAAGAAATGCTGTAATATCTTTCTTGAGGAGGCTATTGATCCAGCTAGGTCTCAAGCTCCTTCCTACAATTTCCTCTCCTTCATAAGAGTGCAGACCTGTGGTAGTTTTACGGCCTTTGGGTCTACGACAGCTTTGCATCACCTTAATTCAAAATGTTGAGCTCTCTAATCCAGTTAACTTCCACAATTATTTTCCCGAGTTTATCAAAATTTGCTGGTTCAGATCTGGAAACAGAAAACTGTAGATGCTAAAGTGAAACACTTCATCTGTGCACTGGAAGAAATTAACCACAGGAAGAGATTGCCCAAAGGTGATGGCTTGTCCTTCATGTCAAGGTTTTTGAGCGAGGTTGAACCTCTCCTGCTATAAGATCAGCGCTAGTTCAGATGCAGGACTTCAGGCTTGAAGTTGGCTAACTCCTTTGCTCTGCACTACTCACCTCAACTCTCCTCATGCCTCTTTCCTCACCATAGTCTCTACTGTATATGCACTTCTCCCTGAGAAAACACTGCATGAAACGTATTGCATTTACTAATTAGAATAGCAGTTACTAATTAAGTTTAAATTCCAATGTACCAATCAATTTTTTTTCCTACTTGTGCTACATTATCACCAATTAGAATAGCAGTTTTTACTTAATGGATTATATTTAAATTAAGATGTCTCCATCCAATGTTTTTTCCTACTTACATTTTAACTAACTGATATTGCAATTATTAAGTTACATTTAAATTGAAATATATCAGGCCAGTAGGGAATCATATGATAGCTTGCTTATGTCTGTGTGATACTAGTAGGAATGATTAAGATACAGTCCAGTTAATTAGCTCTCAAATCAAAATAATTTTGGAAGTGTTTGAATAAGGAGTGAATGTACGTTACTCCCTTGCAACACTATAAAGGAGGAGCTTGTTATGGGCTCAGCAGAAATTTAGCATGGTTATTAATACGAATCAGCTCAGGTTCAATCTGCAAATATTTAAGCCGGGTTCAGGACGGCATTTAAACATATACCTATATTTAAGCATGTTCTTAATGATTGCCCCACTTTTCTGAATCAAAGCTTTTTGATTCCTGCTTGTCAACACTAAATATTTTTGTGATAGATAATAGAAAAAGACCTTTGAAGATTTACTGACCATGCTTTACCCTATTCTGCAATACCATCCAAAGAGGGCCTGGTGATGCTACACAAACACAAAGTGCTGAGGATGAGCAAAGAAGTAGACAGCAGTCTTAAATCACAGATATGCATCGAGATCCAACACAGAGGCTTACTACCAAGGTAGCCAGAGCACAGGGATGGAATTATTACTGGCTAAGGGAGTTGTGATTCCGGCTTTCTGCTGATGGTGACCTTAAAGAAGCATAGTGGTGGAGAGCATTTCAGATTGCAGTAAATGCAATCACCTGGGGGTTTTAATGCCGCAGCCCTTCCAAGGAGCGAGCACAGCATGAAAGCTTCAGGCTACGCTTGCCCTTCCTCAGCACCAGCTAGGACTAGCTCTGCTTGCTGAGAGCGCAAGACTCTGCACTTGTAAGCACTAGACGTGGGGATGAAGAAGGCAGAGGCTGAGAATCAGACTGGAACTCCAGACAAATATGTGTCTGATAAGGGAGTCTGAGTCCTTTCAAAAAGCCTGCACAATTTAAGGATAAGTGCAAAAGAAAACATACCAGAAAATCAGATTGTGCTCGTATTAAACAAGATTTGAGTTTTAGAAGTCTCATAACAGCCAATGTCATCAAAAGCTCCTACAACATTGAAAAAGAACTGAAAATGTCAATGGAAAACTATTTAACTGAGGTAGAAGGATCAGCTTGAGAGGTAGGAGATGATAAGCCATGCCATCAATGTACGTTTGAGAGACTGGGTGTGTCCTTCATTGTGATGCAGCTATAGACATGAAGGCAGAAGCTGTATGATTATTCCTTAACAGTGAACTATGAGAGGATTTTATCCATTTTATTTCTGATTTACTCTGACTTAATAAAACCATGTTCCTACAAGCCCCATTCCAGCATGCTAAGGGCTCCTGTCCTACAACGTGAACAAATTATGAAAGCTCTGAGCTATATTTTTCCTTCTGTGTAACTTATTTTAAGGCAGAATGTGGAGTCTTCTTCCCAACAAACTTTGGCAGCTTTTAGAGTGTAGTTGCTTTTGACTTAAATGCTGAATCCAGCCGAGAGTCATGGCCAGGCAAATTTCTCAAAGTTGGGCCAGCTCCTGAATGGACAGTACAAATCTGCCACCAAGTGAATACACAAGAGGTGCAAACAAGCATTGTGGGCTACTCATACTTAATATAGGGTGTATACTTTATCCTCAAAATATCTTCAATTCATCCTTTGGCTTAATGAATAATAGAAACAAGTGGATACCTCAGGTTAGATACTCAGTTGGTATAAATGCATGGAACTATGCTGATTTACCTCAGCTGAGAAGCTGGCACCTGCACTATATCCTAGAAATTATTTCATGGTCTATAATTCAATAACCACCCTTGACGCTTACTGGTGGTGCCTTCAGCTAAACCAGATAGGGATCAGTAGGAACATTTCTGATTGAGCTGCTCTCAGCCAGAATATGGTCATGTCACACCATAACTTTTTTTGAGCTGTGTATTGCTTTTAGCGGTTTCCACATATTTCTGTTTTTCTAAAAATCATAGGATTTAGCACACTAGCCTTGGATGTAAAAAAAAAAAAACAAAACAACAAACAACAAAACAAGTTCAAACCATTGCCCTCTGTGTTGCAGTCATCCAAGGTGAAGAAGTGCTCTGACTCAGACTAAGGAATAGAAAGAAAGTTTTGTGCAGCTTGGATGAATGTTGTAGCCATAGGCTGCACGCAGGAAAAGCCTAAATTTTGTTCAGAGTTGGCGGAGAAGGAACCCAAAACTATGAGATTCAGTTTTTGCAAAAAGTATCCAGTGAGCTTCATTTATGCTCCACACTATGGCTCAAAACTTTCAGAGCTACGATGAAATACAAACAGGCTTGTTGTCTGGTCAGCTTTATATTCTAAATGTTATCTAAATCTAGTCTATAGTAATGCACATACATTCTTTCATAAATACGTAAAAGGTACAACTGAGTAGGAAAGTATGAAATAAGTAGAGGGAAACACTACTGTAACAGGCACTGATTGCAGAATCTGGACTTTAAGGCACTATTTCTGTTCTCAGTAATTTAAAATTTAAAAATAAAGAATTATACAAAGCACCATGTGCGTATACACGTGTCTTTGTATGTATAACTATGATAACTGTGACAAACTAGTTAACAAAACTGAGGAGCTGGTGTTTGTTAAGTTAGACAGACTGAGTTTATAAGAAATTTTATTTAGCTGTAATTCTGGTGGAGAAATGTCTTATTACCTCTCTCTGAAATTTCTCCACCACAGCCCCCGCCCTTTACAGATAAGAATTCATTTGCTAAAAGGAGAGTTGGCAGCAAAGAATATCCTGAGCTCTGTGGGCTGTGTCTCTTCAGGAAACAGGATTATTGCAAACACTCCTTCTGCTCTAAGATATTTAAATAGTCTTCCCGGCAATGTTAAAAATTTAAGGTATGCATAATTATGAAATATAACCATACAATGACTTTCACATTTAAAAAGCAACAGAGCATTTTCCATCTGAGCATTTATTTCTGGAGGCAAAAATATTCCTGCCTCCCTCACTCTCCAAAGCATTCCCCTCCACACCCGATGGGCTCTGTTGTTGTACCCTTCATTGCCTGCTAGCTCCTCAAAATTGCTGAGAAATCTAGACCCAAAAGGCAGTCCAGCACTAGTGAAAATCCTTTGCCTTCACAGGGATGAGATACATTCATAGCTGTCCCATGCACCTGCAGTACTGTTTTAACTACACTGTTACACAGTGTGCACTCCTACTATAGTCTGAATTTCCTGGCTAAACCCAAATGATTGATAAAACCATGCAAAAAGTACAATCTAGACAAAAATCTCTAGGGGCAGTTTTGCTGAAGATAAGAGAAATATTCTCATATGAATGCAGCAAACACCTGCCAACTTTCTGACTAAGTAGCAGGTCATAAAGCAAGAACAGCTCCGAAAAGTGGAGGTGTATATAAGCATTGGAATGAGAGGTGAGAGATAAAAAGAACTTTTGCACATAGGAGCCAGAAAATAGCTGAATAAACCAAACTCAACATGAGTGCCAGCATGGTTTTCTGCCCAACAAAATGCAAAGTTGTGTGTGTGGAGGGAAAGAAAATTATCTCAATGATTTCCAGAGCTGGAAGAAAAACAGGAGGAGGAAAGGAAGGTCAGTTAGGAGCAGCAGCTACTGGATGCTGACAAGCTCTTCCAGACTGGAAAGACTATGAGAAGATGACAGATGAGAATAAGGGTGCATCATAGTGTATTTGCCTTCAGTCAAAACTCAGAGGAACAGTAACATAATTCTGTGGATTGAAATTCAGGCAGAGTGCCACAGCAGATGGGTTAATTCCTTTGCTGTCATTAATAACAAATGTTCTGTCCAAAGTGGCCAGAAGCCTGCTTATGCCCTGATTTACAAAACATAAGACTTGAGAAAAAAAAGAACTCGAGAACCTAAAATATGGTCTTTCTTGTCCATTGGAAGTCTGACATAACTTTTCCTGTCAAGAGCCAAGAGCAATTTCTCTTGGCTGATCAACTCACTATTTGGTTGTAGCTTGTTCTGGTTTTGTTTAGCAAGGGGGGGCCTAAGGTGGTAGCTTCTGTAGGAAACTGCTAGAAGTCGCTCCCCTTTGTTCAGTGGACTCGGCCGGGCCTGGGGCGGACCTGCTGCTGGCCAAGGCCAAGCCAATTGGTAGCAGAATGTTCTGTGATAACGCCTCTGCGATAACGTATTTAAGAAGGGGAAAAACAGGAAAAGGAGGAGAAGATGTAAAGCCAGCTGAGCGGGGGCAGAAAGGGGGAGGCGCGAGCCTTGGGGGCCTTGCAGGCCTCCCCCTCTGGCCTCCTGCCGGGCAGCCGACTGGGCCCAGCTTGGGCCTGGCCTGGCTGCAAGAAGTGGAGAGGAGATGAGCAGAGAATAAGATGTAAAAAAGGATCCTGAGAGGCGTCTGCCAGCCTGTTGTGAGGAACGGCTGCAGGCGCCGAGGTCAGTGAAGAAGGAGGGGGAGGAGTAATGTGGCTCCTGGCAGAGATTCCCCTGCAGCTCGTGGTGATGACCATGGTGGAGCAGGTTGTCCCCCTGCAGCCCATGGAGGTCCACGGAGGGGCAGAGATTCACCTGCAGCCCGTGGAGGAGCCCACGCCGGAGCAGGTGGATGCCTGAAGGAGGCTGTGGCCCGTGGAGGGCCCGCTGGGGCAGCTGTTCTAGAGGGACTGCACTCCGTGGAAGAGATGACCCACGCCGGAGCAGTTTCACGAAGGACTGTGGCCCGTGGGAGGGACCCCACGAAGGAGCAGGGGAGGAATGTGAGGAGTTCTTCCCCCGACGATGAAGCAGCGGCATGAAAGAACGCGTGATGAACTGACCGCGACCCCCATTCCCTTTTTTCCCCCCGTGCCGCTCGGGAGGGGAAGGTAGTAGAGATAAATGTTAAGCCCGGGAAGAGGGAGGGGTGGGGGGAGGTTATCTTGTTCCCTGTCTCATTCTCCTGCTAGTTTTAGTAATAAATGAATAGTTTTTCCCCAAGTCGAGTCTGTTTTGCCCGTGACGGTAACTTTAAGAATTCCTCCCTGTCCTTATCTCAAACCTCGAGTTTTTTTTTTCTTATATTTCTCCCCCTATTCTTTCGGAGGGTGGGGGGAGTGGGAAAGAGACTGCGTAGTCTGGTCCCGATTGGGGCTGAACTACGACATAGCTGCACTTCTGTAGATCCCTCTTTATTCTTGCCACCTTCTGCGGAAGGCTTATTCTTATAGAATCATAGAATCATAGAATGGTTACGGTTGGAAGGGACCTTCAAAGGCCATCTAGTCCAACCCCCCTGCAAGAAGCAGGGACATCCCTGACTAGATCAGGTTGCTCAGAGCCTCATCCAGCCTGGCCTTCTTCTTCATGATTGGTTTACCTGTCTGTTATTTTGGACTCAGTTATATTATATTCTCCATTGTTTCTTTTCATCTAGACTTGCTTCTGAGTGTGTTTGCCTTGCTCAATGGTTTTTGAATATCCTTAGCCTTTGGACTACCTTTGGACCATCCTTCTTCCTCAGACTCCTGGTTTCAGTGGCACTTTGGTCAAAGTATTGGGTTCTCTTCCAAGTCAGAAAGTCTTCACTGGGCTTTTCTCACTATGTCTGCCTGACAATGATTCTTCCTGAAAAACTCCAGAAGCCATATCAACTAAAATGGGTCAAAACGAGAGCAGAAAAATGAGGCCCATGTGATCCAAGAAGATGCATCTCCATCTTCTTTCTAGCTATCAGTTCTGGCAAATAGTTTGTGTAACTGAGTCTCAGCAGCCAAAAACTTGAGCATTTTTCTATGTCATCCAGTGCTTGTTAATGCAATCTGTGTGCTTTGAATGTTATAATTTTCATTATTAAACTAAGAGAAGAATTGTGTGAGTCTGTCAGACTTTCGGGAGTAGCTTGCACTCATGCACATGCCTTTCCCTTTTGTACAGTTTGGCACCTTCAAATGCAGTTGTTTTTGTCTGTGTTTATTTTAAACTGAGAAGCTTAAAGAAATGTACAGTCATGGGGGGAAAGAAAATCAGTTATTTAGAGTATGAAGTAGTTAAGCTTTCAGGATAGTTATGTTTTGTAGCAAGCAGTACCCTACTTCTGCAAGCACAAGGGCATCCTGCACTTGATACATTAGCCAAGGGGTGTTCTTGGACCCATTTCAGGTATGTCATCGAGGTCGTCTTGAAAGGACACTTGTGCTCAGAACAGACGTGTAAGCTATAACCCTGGACTTGGGCATTGCTAGATGTACTTCTGGATCATCTAAGACACATCCAGGTGCCTCAGCACAGCTGATAACTTCATATAGTGCCAGGATGGTGAGCCCGTAGGGAAAAGAGAGCACCTTCTACACCTTTTGGATAGACAAGATGGTCTGTGGACTGTAGAAGGACTACAAGAGCTCCTTAAAAGTGTCTGTGTAGGAATGTTTGCAGAAATGCTACTTAGCTGTGGGGGTACAGGGCTACATAATGCTACTAAAAAAGCAAAACACTGCAGGTAACTTCTGACTTTTGCAAAGAGGGTATTGTCATAAGAAAAAATCTACAGGGACTTTATAGCAAGTGCTCATTAATTCTGCCAGGTTAGTTAGGTTCTAGCCACCAGGGTTTTTTTTTTCCTATTTTTTTTCTATATTATTCACCCTTCCTGCACAAATTTGTCTTTTTTTTTTTTGGTAAAAAATGTTTTGCTAGGATTATTTTTGGCAGCTCTACACACATGTGCTGAAGGAGAGTTACTGTTGAACTGATCCTGTTAGCACTATGAAGAAACACTGATGCTGAAAGACACTTTGGCGTGATAAACTAAATCATGGTGAGCCCAGCAAAAACACAGCAGGCAGATAGTCATAATTGGCCAGAATTTTTATTATAATAAATTAATATTTGAGTAACCACAAATATTTCCTCTGATCTCTCTCTTGTTTCATAAGACCAAAAACAAAGGTAGGACGGGATTTGTCAAAGCTGACTGCACTAGACTCATGAATCTCTTTTTGAACTTAGTGGTAAAGTGCCCTGTAACACCAGTGGGAATTGAGTTATGCCAACAGCAGTAAGCACTTTTTAAAGCCTATTGGTTGTAGGTATTAGGACAATGTAAGATTCGGAGCAGGGTTTTACCAGAGGGTATCAGTCGTGGCTGAATTTCACACTGCTATGAAAGTTGGGTTGATAAAATATTTCTGAGGAATGCCAAATCAGCATTAGGAAGAACTTCTAACACGATGGTAGAGTGAAAGATGTTTTCAGCTTTTCACAACATTTAATTATGCATTTGTGGCACATTATAGTCTATGCTAAGACTAAGTGATGTTTGTCATTACATGTGATAGCTGTAGCAAAATTTCATACTTGCCATGCGACCATATCATGATTGGTCCCAGAATGGATTCATCTCTAAGATGCATTTCCCTGCACTGTGGCTTTAAAGGAGCAAATCCCAAACACATCTTGGTGCTTTATTCTCAGCATTTAGGCTTTGTTAGAGACAGAGCTACCACTGTGACATTTTAAAAGAGAAAATTCAATAAACAAGGTTTATAAAAATACTTCTTCAAATATATTTTTTTTCTTTCTATCCTTTCAGTGTCTCCTGGGTTCTCCCTGCCACCCAGGACTCAGCCTGCCAATATGTCTTAGCTCTGTGGCAGCAACTCCTTGCTGGCCATGCTCAGTCCTTTTCAGATGGGAAGGAAAGGCTCAGAGAACAGCAATCGTGGCTGAGTAAAAGTGTGTCCCTCTTTGCCTTCCAATGTCAGCTTTTTGGGAGACTGGGGGTAATGAAAACAATCATAACCAGTCATCTATCACAGATCTACTCATGGTGAGCAACAGGTTTAACTGCCTTAGCTGTGGTTTGTTTGTTCATCAGTTATCTAGGAGAGATTATGACAGCTCAGAACTAATAGTCGTCATATGCATGTGAAGGTATTTCAGTCTAACTTGTGCTTTATAACTAATGATTCAAATATCCAATATGCAGCTAGTTGTTTTGCGGTTTGTGATAAGTTGTATGGTGCTTCTTTTCTTCCCTTCCATCTCTAGACAGATGCAATTTTTGAGTTAAGAAAAGGATGTAAATAAATCCTGTGTAATCGCACAGGATAATCTGCCATAAATACTCATGGTTGCAGAAATGTTATTTTTATTTCTTATGTGCTGCTGAACAACTTACATTTTGCATTAATAAACATTGGACACAAAAGTTTTGTAAGCAAATTCAGATATTTATTGCAGCAAATACTAGCCTACTTTAAAAAAAAAAAAAAAACAAAACCCAAAACTCTCTCCCCGTCAAGTCCTCCCCAAGATTAAGCAGGCTATTTTAAAATAATTAAAAGTTTCTGCCTTTGCATGACTTCTATTGACACCAGATCTGCTTGAGCATGGTAGGAACCAGCTTCTAGCCAATTAAAGGGAGATGGGTGCATTGTATAGTTCCCTTCTCTCTTAGTGAACTTTTGACCAAGAGGGCACTATATTAATGAATTTCATTTCTTCCTAATCTGCTTGTACTCTGCTTAATAGCTTGGAGCTTTGCTCTCTTCTGTTTCAGTACAATGACCCTGCTCTTGAGAAAGCTGCAGGTTCAAAGCAAAGCAAAGATTTCAACTTATTACAAGATGTTGAACACACGGATCTCTTTTTTGCTGTCTGTAAGATGTTTCCTGAAAGTTGAGAAGTTCTCACCCTGTAGAAGTGAAACAGTAAGGCATTATTTCACAGCTTTTAAGACAGTAACAAAGAAACTAAGTTTCACTCAGCACTACCTAGCTAAATAGAGTCAGTCCTTCAGTGTGAGCATGTGGAGAGGAACAAACTAGTTACACCCAGGGACTGCATTACTGAAAACCACGTGTGGTATGTGACTTCTAAGAGCTGACCTTCAGGCAGGTGTCCACATCCTGGTCAGTCAAGTCTGAGGACCCCTTTTGAGTAACTCTCTGCATATGAAGACTAAAAGGATATTTTCATAGGACTGCTCCTTTTTCTATTTCTGGAATGGCACCATAGGTATTTTTGTGGAGTTCTCAAGCTACCAATACACCAGCCTTTATACCTGCTTTGTAATGGCTTGTCTTGAGCAAAGTCTAATGGACAGGGCCAATGATGCACACTCTAGCCTGATTGCTATTATGTTAGCCAGGAAAAATTTATATGCTTTTTGGCCTCGTTGTCAGATAATGAGCTTTGGTCAACAGACAGTGTTGGCCTTAAATAGATGTTCCTTGGGCAATAGGAAAATGGTTCTTGCTTATTTTTGCTAGCACTTGAGTGCTAGATGTTAATTAAGATATTTAACAACAGAACAGGGCCCAGATCTCTTTTTGTGAGCAAAAGATGGTGCTGAGTAGTTTACATATCTTTCAGGAAAATGCCAGAGCAACAAAAATTGGTCGTCTTAAGCATAGTTACAAGGAAAATCTTGACATCTACATCTTCATATTGGAAAAGTCCTTCACCATTCAGAGATTGTACATTCAGGATATAAGTGGTGGAAGTAACATTCTGAAACTAGTACACCATGAATTTTCATTTCTTTAGGAATTAGCTTTGAGTTGTTATGACAGTATCACAGCATTAAAGATCTGACTGTCCTGATAATATAAACGTAACTGCTTTCCCCAAGAGTATCTTTGACTAGAACCTTTTCCAATATATGTTAATTTTTGTTCAAGCATGACACTCTCTGCACATACAGAATGTGTCTTTGTGGCATGGAAAGGAAGTAAGTATGACCTTTATCAAATAAAAAAAAATGTGTATTGCTACTGCAACAAAGAGTAAATGTAGATTAAATACAGATACTCGTATTTACATGACATTTGGAAGACAAATACTGACCAAATATTTTTATCACCACTACACCACTCCAAGTTAATTGGAAAGACAGAAGGACATCACAGAATCTCATCAAAGGGATTTAGAGACGTCAGTCTGAGTTTCTAAACTTACAGTGAATTTGGCACCTAATTTTTTTACCTACTCTTTTGGCATTTCAAGATAATAGAAAAGAAATACTGGAATGTATAGGATAATTTAGGAAGAAATTGTGTTTGAAACTGTATTATCAAATGAATCACCCTCTGTGGGAGAAAACAATAGAGTGAGACCTTAACTTTACTAGTTGGATAAAGATAAATATTCAGATTGAGACAACTAAAACTTAGGAAGATAATAACTTGTGTATTGGGGCAATGTTACCATTAATGTCAATAGCAGCATATAGATCTCAATATTGCCATTGGGCATGCTGGGAATATTGTTAACACTAGCATGGCCATGTGTTATTAAGAAATTGGAGGGGCAAAAGGAAATAAGAAAGAGCAAAAGAGAGGGAGGATCAGCCTCTCACTGGAGATGAAATGCTTTCCTCTTATTTAATTAAACAGCATTTTTTCAGATCCAAAACAGAACAAGAGTGTCTGCATTCACTTACTATGTGCGTCTTCCACAAGCACATCACATTTTGAAACCCAAGATCTGAAGAGATATTTTACTAACAGGAAAGCATCATTTATACTTCTTAGTACACATGACTTGAATCGTTTGTTGATTTTATTAATTCTTCCTTGTAACTCCATTTGTGTTTTAGATAAAGACAACCATCTTTTCCCCACCTGGACATCTCCATAAAAGGAAAAAAATGGGTAATGACATGGAAGCTGTGATTTAAGGAAAGCTTACCATTATCTTAGCTCAGCTTAGCTTATCCGTTTGAAACTGAAGGAAAAAAGACCTTCCATAATACCATTCATTCTAGGTAAGGGAAGATTGTGCCCAGAGCTAGTTACTAGGATTGAATGAAAAAGTGGTTGTTTGTTTTGGTTTTTTTGTTCACCAGAGATTATTTTCACCACTATGGAAATCTAAGTATTAGAATATTCTAGTGCAAAATAGAATTATTTTTTTTTGCCTAAATCCGTAAAGACTTTAATTTGGAAATACTTCTATTTTGCCTTATGGAAATTGCAATTCTGGGCTAAATAGGAAAAATCAGACAGCCAAATTACCTTGCCTGATCCTCTTAGCCACCCTTGATGACTCCTGTGTGGGGGGAGGGGGGCAGTGTCATCATGAGAGTCTTGACCTTGGTGCATCACAAACAGTAGCTTAGAGTCTTTTCTGCAGAAGAGAATGACAACCCACAGCATCTGAACTATGGCGTGCCAAAAAACATATGAAAATCATTGCCAAATACACACATTTTCTGGTTTGATTGAAACACCTATTTTTCACTTCCTGGTTTCTCCATGAAAAATAAATCAGGGGAAACTAGATACTATTTGTGAGCAACAACACCTACTTTAGTTATTCAAGTGATTCTTTTGCACTTCTTATCTGGTAGAAATACCAGGACAAGACTAACAGAACATGCCTTATATCAGTACTGTAGCAGCTGCAACAGTACTGTAAAAGCAGGAGAGAGTTTTAGAGTGCTGTCAATAAAGTATTTTCATCTCAAGCCTGGGCTGATGGAGATCTTCTGACTTATACAACAATTTTCTCAAAAGGCATTTCCAAAATAAGACTCAGGATTCATGTTTTCTTGAAGAATTAATGTCACTCTTGGTTTCAGTTCCCTCCCAAAATCAAGGTTAACCACTGACAAGGATTCCAGCTAAGAAATTTTAAGCACTCTCAATGGTCTCGTGAAAATAAGCAAGCAGAGAAATAACAGCATACACTCCAGTTAACAAAGGTAAACGCATTGGCCTAACACACAGTAATGGTGAGAGATGCTCTCTCTTCTAGCCTACAGTGTTTGCTCCTGGCTTTCAGCATCCAAAAGCAAATCAAGACTGGCTGGGAGGCAGCTGGGATGTTCTGTCTCTCCACAAGCCCTATCTTCTGCCGTGCACGTGCCCTTGTGCAAATGGGGGCTCTGACTGCAAGTGGAGGGTTTTGCAGAGATGTCAGCGCATGTGTGCTTGTAGACCTCCATGGCCTCACCCTTCCACTACTAGATCTAGTGATGGGCAGATTTGTGCAACCACCAGCAAAAGGCGAAGTCTGCCAAAACATCACTCAGGACCTCTTCTTGATGTACATAATTTTTAATAATTAAAAAGAAATTAATTTTGCAGAGTGCTGACCACAAGTATGGGAAGACTGAGCATGTCCCCTCACACCACTAATGTGAGCAGTGCCAATCAATGCCATGGCTAAACTACGACATCAGCCCAGCACTTTGTGGTAGATAAGGCTCTCCTCCATCCTACTGCTATTACCCTGCTCTCAATTTCATTTCTCGGCTCTGGTTTGTGAACAAGGATTTGCATGATTCCATCATAACAACAGTTAATTAGGAAAGAAAACCAGTCCAAATCAATTACAACAAATCAAATTACTCTTAGGACAAAAAAGCAGCAGTGAATGTTGTGATAAAATATATGAGAAACACCTCTTGCCAGTTCAGTATTTATAGCGGCCAGCAGCCACTGTTAATTCCCCAGTATAACAGGAAACAAACAGCACGTGTAAAATGATCTCATCTCTTCAGGGTGCTGATTTTATGAGTAGTTCTGTTGGTGCTTATCTTCAGACATGTAGATAGATCTACTGAACATAATGGGCTTTGGTTCCTGAGATAGGGGAAGAGAAGAGCCCTGAATAAAGCAGGAAATTGGCTGTAAAAAAATGAACAATTAAGGGTTTTGTGGTCTTTTGTTGGGCTTTGTTTATTTTTTCCCTCTTGTGAATGAAAGGTACTGGCTAATACTAGCGCCATTTTTGCAAACAAACTGTGTCCTTGGCATTCTCCCACTTGCCTGGGAGTCATCCAGAAGGATGAAGCAGCCCATCAGCATGGAACAGTGCAGGTATGCCCCTATATGGTGCATCAAACTACATGTGTGACTGAGAGAGGTCCTGGCAAGGCTTGTGAAATGAGGGGAAGGGCCAAGCTCAGGCTGAGACAGGAATGAATGTTTTGGAGAACCATGGTCTATGATGCAGGACACACAGCAGAGAGGTGATAAAGAAGATAGGAATGCACCAGTGTTTTGAGTCATAGGGTTGATAGGCATGGTTAATAGGACATCAGATGTAGTGTAAGGCTTCAGAGTTAGGTCCATACTCAAAGTAATGCATGGTGGTAAAGATGCCCACTATTCAAGTGCCCTGTAGGCTTTCTTCCACACAGAAGTACAACTACCAGGAGTTTAAAAAAAAAAAAAAGTTTAACCTACTTTACGGATCCTTAGGGTGAAGTGAAAAAATTCCAACAGTGACCCATTTCAAGTCCATCTGATCACTGGCTTCCTAACTGCCCCTCCTCTGAAGGAAGAAGGAAGCCAAAGAAAGACACAGAAGAGATGAGCAGAGCTCCTTGCATGAGCCAGGTGAGTTTGGGCAAAGGTAGGAGTATGGGGAGAGGGGAACAGAAGAAAGGGAACAGAAGAAAGTGAGCAGCTTCCTGCAAAGAAACTGAGGTGGTGCTGGGATGCCAGGGATTGCTGGGTTTTATACCTGCAGATATGACAGCTGAATGAAAAAGGATTGTGTTACAACGGGGAACTTCTGAAGCTTTTTATCAGGAGTGTGTTCTTAGCAGCACTGAAAACAGCTAGGCTGGAGCAGACGACAGCAAGTATAAATCAACAGAGGGCAACTAATTAACAACAGTGAGAGACTCAGTCCAATATTTCAGCGGTTGTAAGGTGCTGTGGTTGTTCTAGTCAGAGGGGCTGAGACCCGGTGATGAATTGATGCTTTTCTTAAGACGTCTGGTGGGATGGGTTGGTCTGACCTCTCTGACAGGCTCTCTGAAGAGTAAACGGCTGTGTGGGGATATGCCTCTGTGGAGGGAAAATAATCTTTCCCTAAAGAGAAGGACTCTGAAAAAGACTTCTTTTTCCAGCCTGTGTGTTGAGGATATGAGGCTGGTATTAAACTGCTTTCTATGTCTGGCTCCCTCCTATCTCTTGCCAGGAACATCTGTCCAAACAGGCCAATTTCAGACACATTTGAGCAAGGTAGTAGATGCCTTAGAATACTGGTTTCATGAGACCCAAGCAGAGGGAGAAGACCAGTGCTGAGCTTTCTTTGAAGCATGTGCCTTGTCAGATACCAAAGAATCAAAGTCGTAAAGTAAAGCCCTTCTGTCTGTCCTTCACAGACACAAGCAGAGGAAGATTCTTTTCTCTTAGGGAAAAGATCAGGACTAAAATGACTATGCTGGAAAAGGTATTGGTCAGCTCCTTCAGGGTTTCTTCCCATGGTTGAGGGAAGGTAAGAAAAGGTGCATGAACTTCCTTGAACAGTAATGCCTGGGAGCCTCAGACAAAGCTCTTATTTATTTTTTTTAATTGCAATTAGTATTTAAGCTTTGGATGGCTGCATGTTTCAGTAGACTTTGAGCATCCTTCCAGGAAATGTGCTTATAGAGTATAGGTTGTTTTTAGGGTTGGTTTTTTTGGTGGTTTTTTTGGTGTTTTGGTTTTTATTTTTTTGTGAGATACTGAGAAGTAGTGTGCAAAGGATGAGATATGTTGGGGATTTTAAAGTACAGTTGGACTGAATGCCAGCAATGCTCACAAGTGCAGTCCCTAAATGCACATAAATGATTGTGGAAGAACTTCAGACTAATGAACACAAAGTGTTTGTTTGTGTCTTTTTTATAAACAAAGAACACTGAAGGGAAATTAACATGATTGGGGAAAATAAGGAGATGAACTTGAATACCTTGCTGCAGTAAATAGATTTTGTCAGCTTTAATATATGTGCCAGTGACACTTCAGGTATAAATGAGAACTTGAGAAGCTCTTAAATCTGAAGATGGAAGCTGATGAAACGTGATATTCTTCCCATATTTAAATTAGGCTTAGCAACACTAGGTGATCACTTAAACCCCAGCTGATCCATCATTTCTGTGGCTTATCAGTCCTTAATTTCTCTAGCTATTTTGAAGGAATTGATTGCTATTGTCCTGTTAAGCAGCTTCGACGATTTATCTTTGGGTCAGCATTGTTAGCTTTGGATGCAGGTACAAATCAAGACCTCTGCATGTAGAGAAAAGTTGACCATATTTTTAAAGCAACAAACAGAGAGAAAATTCATCTTCAGTGTAAACATTTCAAAGTAATTTGATAATAACTCTCTTTGCTAAAACAAACAAACAATCCAACTCAAAATATTGTATTACATGCATATTGCTTCTCTATGATACCTTTATGGAGAACTGATTACTGAACTTTTTTCAGGCCTGTGCTATTAAGTTCAGTTTGAGCTTCATTGATTGTGAGACCATTTGTTTTTCACATATATTTTCACTGCATTCGTAATACTATTGTGTCTCTGAGGAGATACAATGAGGGGGTACAATATTAATGACCGCACTCTTTGCTGATACAGAATAAAAGCCTGAAGGTTTTCAGCATGCAGTGAAAAGATCAATGTGTATTAGGAGCAGAAAGAGCCTCCCTGGTTATCCAGGCTCATCCCTGCGGGCTGTGAGTGATTCAGCTACCTGTCCTTGTAGCTGGGCTTATTTTTCCTCTCTTGCAATTAAGTCAGAGTATAGGGCTATTTGGAAGCAGGGTACTTTTTCACTGCTTTGTGGAGACCAATGCACGTAAGTTGAATGAGGGTGTGTTTGGGTAGCCTCCTCAGGCTGTGCATAATGCACAGTCTACCCTGTTCAATGCCTTCTCCTACCTGGATGTCACTTTATCTTCTGCCCTACTTCAGCCAAGAGAAGTATCATTAGCAAAGTGTGGCTATTCAAACTGTGCTTAATACAGTATTGACTTTGGCTGAGATAGGCCAGGGAGCACTCATCTCATGTGAGTGGCTCACTTGGCAGATCTGAAGGTGAGTAATCCACAGCAGGGAGAGGCAGTGGCTGCCTCAATGGAGAGCAAGAGGGCAAGAGAAGGGCTGTAACCTTTCCAGATAGCAGAGGTGCTGCTGAGAACAAATATGCAAATAAATCCCAGTGCCATGGGCCAAGTGTACCCTTCTTTTGAGGCAAACAACAGCGTATGCCCAACGCAAGGCAATTTTTCATTTCAGCATATACAAATTTTCCAGCCAAGAGGGCAAAGGGAAACTTTCCCTATCAAATCCTTGCCTAGGAGCAGGATCTTTCTAAGGCACTGGCCTACTGTCTCCAGAGAAGCACGCCTCCTGTCCAGGTAGATAAAATTCAGGGTTAATTCCCAGTGCAGCACTCAGACTACGGTTTAGATCTGAGGCACTTATAATTAGGCCCTTTAATCTGGATATGAAAATGGGACTGCCCATTTAGAAACTGCAAAATCCTTGTGTAAGAGACTGTGTCGAATGTTTGTCTCAACATTGTCGAAACCACCACCTAAACAATGGAACATCAGTCAAACCATAGGACTGGAGTCTTCCTGTTTTCCTGTGAGACGATTCCCTTATTTTGCAAGCCAGTCAAGCCACAGGACTGGAAGCTTCCTGGTTTTCCTCCTATTTTCCTGTGAACCTGAATGCAGAGCTGATCCTGCAAAATTTAGCCTTACCCTTACGTATGCGCCCAGACCCAGGTGAGAAAAACAGAGGAACCCAGAGAAGGTATTGGGCATGCGTATCACCACCAGGTGAGAGGTGCGACCAAGCAAACCCGCTCTTGGAATATGTGATGTGATTCTTGGAAGGACAATGAGTATGCAATGAGATGAACAATAAAAGGACGGAAACAACCAACATCAAAAGGGAACCAACATCGAGGGAGTCAACATCGAAAAAACCAACATGGAACAGAATCAACATCAGACAGAACCAACATCGGACAGAACGTTCTCCCACTGAGTGATCTGGACTGTTGGGACGCTGCATCTCCGTGGTGCTAGCTATTGCAACTGAATAGCTTTTCCCTCTTTCCTTCTTTCCTTTCTTTCTTTTTCTTGCATTTGCAAACTTGTCGGGTTAATAAAGTTACCTGGCACTTGACTCCATTTTGAGTCTTAATTCTGTTCCTGAGAATACGAGCGAAACCATGCTCTGGTATATGAGAAGTTGGTCTAGCTGCCCCTAGTCTCCCAGACTCATCTGAGGTCGGCTAGAATGCAAGAGGGCCTTCCTCTCATCCAGCATCGGAGTGTGACACCTTGTCTTTTAATGTCCACCTCTTAGGAGAGAAGATTGCTCCCCGCCACCCATTAGCTTTCTAATCTCTGGATATCACTGTTTTCCAGAAGAACTGTTTGAAATATGAAGTTGCTGAAAAAAGGTTGCCTGCTTGGCACAGGCTGTGGATTTCTATCCAACTTATGCTTTATGTTCCCAAGGGAAGTTGCAGTAAATTATCTTTCGCCTATGTGACAGAGAGCTGGGAGAGCCAAGATGCTCCTGGGACCAGATGCATCCAACTGGAGTGTCAAAGTTAAACGGGGATTTTCACTTTGCACTCTCTGTACACAGCTCTCGCAATGCTGTAGAGAGAGCTTAAAGATAGGTTAGATGAACTGGGCTTTTGGAGAGCCAAGATTTCATGCTCAGCCTAGCAAAGGGCACATGAGCACCATGGTCTTTGCTCTGTAGCCCATTTCTAACTACTAGAGCCATTCACTCCTAAGCTACTTATGAAAATAATTAGCTTAGAGCTCCTCTGTTACACACTAGTCCTAGAAGAAGTCTTTTATTTGCAGTCGCTTAACATTAACAAACAAATTGCCTGTCCCTGCTCTTTGCAATGATAATCTAATTACAAGGACAGCATTTGCCATAAACCATCCTGGTTTCTTTCAGTAAGACTCCTATCAGATGAAAAGATGGAATGAGGTTTTGCTCTGTCAGCAGGAGGGAGTAACAGAAACTGGCTTGTAAACAATGAACAATTGTGCTGGCAGTTAACTTCCAATGAGAGGACAGACTCTTTTGGAACATAACCAGACAGAAATTAATGCTAGACATGTATAAGATTCCCAAAACCACATCCCAGTCTACCAGAATGCTTGGATTCCCTTGTCCACTTTGCAGTTGAGCTAGAAGTTTGTACTTCTCTTCCAGCAAAATTTTAAAGTGTCAAGTCCTTGCTCAGTATAAGCACACAGATTTTATGGCCTTCATAGTATTGCTGTTGCCTTTTTTTTTCTCTTTTAAGAGTGGAGGGAAAAGAAAAATTGTGAAAAAGGAGGCTAATTAGAGAAAATGGGCTTAATTTGGAAGCCACAGGTACCTCTTTTATAAGCTTTTTTGAGCCTTTGCCCACAGTAAACTTACACAAGCTTTGGATAGGTGATAAATCTCTGTTTGCTATGGCCTGCTTTAAATGGGAAGCTTTCAGCACTACTTTGCTGACAGCTAAGAGTACAGATGAGGAAATAAAACCAACAAGTCCTGGGAAATGACCGCTCAGCTAGCAGAAACATTTCCTTAGATCCCTTGGTTTTTTGTATCCATATAAACTAGTATTTATTGTTTCACTACGATGCTTGGTAGCTACATCACTCTGGGTTTAAGAAGGGCTATTATAAGGTTTGATTCCTCAGCTCTCTGCTACTTTCTGTTTTGCCAGTCAGGCACTTCAGACCTCTTTCAAAAAGACTGGCATTTATTATCACAATTTCATCTCACAGGTCCTGGCCAGCCTACTTCTCAGGTTTCATTGAAGAGGATTGAATACTGATCAAACAGAACCACCTGAATTGAATGAAGCATGACCTGTATGTGCCTATCTATTGGATGGGAGTCCAGGTGAATTACTATTAAAAAAAGTAAAAATCAAAGCAACACAATCACTTTTACAAATAATGGTTTATTTGATGGAGGCATCAAATTAGATTACCAGAATGTAGTGTTGTAGCTTGTGCAATGCCGAGACTCACCCTGAGCAAACCCTGGCAGCCCCAATTTTCAACAGGGTCTGTTCACTTTGAATGTGATGGGTGTATGGCTTCCTTTCTGGCACAGGCTGATCAAAGAGGGTTGCTGGTGTCAGGGCAAATTGTAATATCCCGCTACTGCTTGCTAGCAGCAGTATGTGTGCTTTTACCTCATTGAGGACAGGAATCATCTGCAATAATCTCCAACTTCAAACCAATGCTACATCTTCACCCACCCTGTCCAAACTACCCAGAAGCAGTTGATCAAGAGAGATGAGAAATACCTCTCACTTGCAGGGGCTTCAGGTGGATGGTGGATGGCACTTGCCTGTCCCAACTGGGCATCAAACTTGAATCTACCTCTGTTTTCTAGTGGACGTGAGTGAGAGACAAAACGGACATTGTCTCTGCATTATTGGCATTTGACATTTTGTGATAATAACTCCCTCTATCAGCTACCAGAGGGCACTGAACCATAGTACTGGAAAAAGAGCCATCCCCTCTGAAAACCTGAAAAATGATCCTAATAAAATCAGTAATGAGTTCTACTATTAAAATAACATACATCCATCTCTTACATACAGATAAAATGCACACCTCCATTGAAACAGTGGACGCCAAATTTATTCCATGCTGTGGCTTGAAGCCTGACCTTAAAGCATTATGTGTCCCTTTTCTTAGGATAGTTCTCGTCATGTATTAATTCTTTTGAAGCACAAGCCCAGAAAGTGAAAATGTTGTGAAAGAAATGTAATACATAAGTGCTCAGTTGATTTAAGGTGCAGAACACAGAAATTACATGATTCTGGATACTGCTTAACTAAAAGGATTACTGACAACAGTGGTTTCCAAGGAGGAATTTCCAATCTTAATTGAAAAATCAAAGGTACTGGTAGAGAGGTGTTTTTCTATCATAAAAATTAATAGCAGCTGCCTTGCTTTACTTGATAGTTGCCTTTGCCTCCTAAGATAATTGTCCTATTTTGCATGGATGTGCAGAGATAGTTTCACTGCAGAGCACATAGTTGCCATATAGGTTTGCTAAGAGCCCACAATATAAAATAGCATATATGGTAGAATCCTGTTGATCATATAGCATAAATAAATTGGTTTTCCCTCCAGATGAGACTGTAAAGTAATTATTCTGAGAAAGGACATTGTGACCTCAGAGATTATAGTCACATCGCAGCATTTGGAACCAGATTTTCTATTATGGTCATATTTTCCTCCCTGAAGTCAAAATCATTTCATCTTAATTCATAAGTAATAATTATTTCCCCACAGATTATGTTTTAACACATCATCTCTGAGCTACATACACTAAAGTAGACCTTGCAAATACATTTATAGCATGACATTCCTCTACAATATTAAAAGCTACAATCAACCTTGGACTTCAGTATCTCTGGATGGCTGTTATTGAAGCCATTCAAGAAAGTTAGACATCTAAATCCAATAGATAGTTTTGGAAGCCCAAAACAATTTCAGAATGTGAGGCTGAGTTCAAACCCAGCTCAGGGTTTTATGTTGTTTATCCACTTGTGGAGCAACCAAACTTTAGATGCAATGAGATGGCTCTTTTGTACACTAACATCAGGAACTGAACAAGGGAGAGCTAAACCTGGGAGTTCCTGCACATTAACCTACAGGGTATCATGCTGATCAATGCAGCAATGCCATGTCCGTTACCCACTTCTCAGAAGGCGACACTTCCCTGCAGACTCTATAACAAGAGAGCAGGAAAAAACATTTCTGTTGTGATCTCTGGACATTATGGTGTTCAACGTGAGGAAAGCAAAGGGACATGTGTTTCTAATATTGAGTTTCTGCTGCAGCCATTTTTGTGTGTATCATTGGGACAACTTGAAGGAAAATGGTAGGTGATATACTGTATATGAATGTCATCTGCTACCGGGATGCTGGTTTTATCCTCCCTCTGGTCTCATGGTCATACTCCCTTTATTTTCTTCCACATGGTTTTACATGCTGTTTTCACATCCTCCAATTTAGGCCTAGCTCAGGTATCAAAAGGAATTTTAATCATGTTCAACTCTCAGCAACTGCTATTATTTCTAGTTGCATTTATTGTTACAACTAGATTTATTAATGTTTTCTAATAAACTGGAAATAAACGGTTCTTGCATTTCCTTGTAAAACCTCTAAGAGGTGCAGCTTGAGTCTCTGTAAAATAGATGAAGTGAAAAAATAGTTAATCTCTAGATACAGCAGCCAACATAGTGTGAAATTCAACTCTGTAATGGCAATGACGTAATTCTATAACACTCCTGCTCTTTATATAGATAAACTTTTTAGCTACAGTTCTGTTTTAGTTATGCCAAAATCATGTTGTTCTAATTTCTATTAATGGAATAGATAACTTTCCAATGGAGTTTTGGTTTTGTTAATAAAAATACCGCTGCTAAGTTTTGAGTAGAAGGATCTGGGAAATGCTGTAATAGCAGACAAAATTTCCCTTTCCTGAAGAAACACTGCTAATGCTTTACTTTTGGAAGAAATTCACACAACAAGGAGTGGCAGGAGTGAAATGAATAAACCACATGAAACAAAATTAGTCAAATGAAATTCATGAATTGCAAGTAGAAAATGGGAAGAAAAACACTTATTTTATGTGATTGTGAGCATGTCTGAAGCTTCCCTGTGGAGCTGTGAGCAAAAGGGGGTGGGGATGGACATGGAGGCTGGAAGCGCTGCTTTTGCAGGTGTGCTCGGTTCCCAGAGGCTACAGCTTATCCTTTTGTTATGCCTGGAAGATCCAGAGTCTCATTCCCAAACCGGCAGCATTTCCTCTTGGAATACAGAATGAAGTTTTTCAATAATGTAAAAAAGGAAATTAACTTCAGGTGATTTCAACTCAAAGCAAAATGAACAGAGCCCTTAAGGAACAGGGTACCTCTAGCAGAGCGTTTTTTGCCTAGAGTTATCCAGATAACAAGGCTTATCAGACCTTCCACTGAAATTCTTATTTGTGGATGTGTACCTTGGAATAAACAGTTTTGTGAGCAGCAGTGACACGCAGATCAAACTCTACAACTCGGAGAGAGTTATAAAGCAGGCATGTCTATTTGGTGCCGGGTGCTTGGGGGATCACTCCTCCAAAAGCACGCACACCAACAGCACATTTTACCAAAAATTTATACGGTGCAGGTATACATGTTCATAGGATTGCACAATACAGACATACATACGCATAAGTGATGCGGTCTTATTAAAAAAAAACACTTGCGTTAGCATTTCAGATCTGTCTCTGGTGGTCGTTTACTTCTTCAGGGGTCTTATCTTCCTCTAGATGAACTTTAGTCATTCACCCATGCTCTCCTTTCGCTTGGTGATTTCAGGAGTTTCCCGACTTCTGACCGAATTTGTGGTGGAACCAACATTCTGTCCTTTGCTAGACATATTAGTCCTTGACAAATACCAGTTTCTTGACAATACCAGTCCCTGATAAGCTTAAGTGAGTTTCAAGGCAAACAGGATTGTTAGGCATTCTCTAGCAGACAGTTAGTCTCCTAAATCAAGCAATATGCAGACATTTAGTCTTCTAAATCAAGCAATATTTAGCAGACAGTTAATTCCCTGTATCAGCAGAACTAATGAAACCCTATCTCCTAAGATATATTTTTTTACCTCGTCTTAGGCTGCCCTACATTATCAATAAGTTAAGCTCCCTTCCAGACCTCTCTTTAATGCCAGGTAATGCATTACTTGGTGAAGGCTACGATTCAGCTAGAGCATTGCCCCTACTGATTGCTTCACCTGATCTTGCTGGTGGTCAGCTGTTGTTAAGCCTGATGTGAAACAGCTGAGAGTTTCAGTGAGCTCTCATTTACTTAAGAGAGTGCACCACACAGCTCCTAGTTTTAGTGAAATCTGGGAGTGCAGAACTATTTTCAAACCTCTCTCTTTTTTCTTTTTTTTTTTTTTTTTTTTTTTTTTTTTTTTTTTTTTTTTTTTTTTTGTATTTTTAAATAAAACTTGTTCATCTGAGCACAGCATTGTAACTACTGTAATTCCGAAAAACATTTGAGGAAATGTTTGTAAGGTCTCAACAGGCTGGAGGCAAAATTGATTTGAGGTAATGACAAATGGCTGTTAATCTGGGAAACTCTGACCCTTTAATCAAATAAATTAAAGGGCAGCACAAGAAAAGGTGATCAAAAGCAGATCCTTTCTTAGTAACTACAAATGTGGAGAAAAGATAAGAAGAGTGAGCAAGTGTCTGATTGCCTTTTACAATGACATTATTACTCTGTGATCATTAGATATGAATGAGGTCTTTTAATCACTATAGCTAGGTCTTGTCATTGCCCATCAGGTGAATTCCAACAGATGTGTTAGTGTAATTTCTTTAATATTAATAAAAATATTCCCTCACTCACAAAATAACTCACTATCTGTTCTGACTTGCAGTCTTGGCAGAGCAATAGGATGATGTTGTTTGTCAGCTTGTGGCCATTTTCTTTGGCTGGTGAATTAATGATGACACCTTTGACACTTTGAAATTTCTGGCAAAACAGCAATTCATGTTTTCCTCATTGAGCTACCTCTGTGCAAAGCTCATCCTTTATCCCTTCCTTTCTTTAATTGTGCTTTTGCTATAAGACAGTTTGGAAAAACTTGAATCCTGAGCCATGCCTATATCCCAAGGGCCAGGCCCAAGTTTGGTGTATATAGTCCCAGCTTGTAGGGATTACACTGCTGTTTCTGTTCTACTTTGAGGAAATACGGTAAGCACAGCTCTCATATCTGTGCTGGACGCCTTAAAAAAATAAGCATGTAAGTAAATTATTTCTTCCCAAGATGGCAGACAGCCTGAAAACAGAATTCTGAAAGTGGAAATTTCCCTCTGTTTTTTTAGTAACATCTCAAAACAATAACAGGGATATATTGGAGGGGGAGAAGAAGGAGATGAGGAGCTTCTTATCATTAGCACTTGAGACTAAAGTAGTAATATGGGAAAGAGATGGTACCTAAGCCAGTGGAAGTAAAGCTGGATACCAGTCATGCTGTAAACTGATGCCAAGTTGGCAGCTGGATTTCCAAGCCACCAGCAGCATGGTCCAATGTGAAATGCAGATATAGTATTCCTTGCTACCTGAACCCCTAAATGGCTAAGTTGTCTTGGGGTTTTAATTTACCATCATAGGTAAATTGATTGGCCTCTGTCACACTGGTATCTACTGACGTCTCAGGGACTACTGGATTTCTAGAAGCTATAGGGCCCTGCCCCATTCTCAGCTTTCCACTTCACAGCTGCTCAGCTACTCCCTACAACTGGCTACTCCAGCATCTCTTTATATCTATGTCAGTGTGTATTTCCATATCTGGACATTTCTGATGCACGTGACAACCTAGGTGTCTTGTGCAGCCCTCTCTTCGGCCTCTGATAGGTGACGGGCCTGCTGATTATCAATTTTTTGTCCAACTGCTATCCAGTTTCATTCTCAAATGTCTCATTACATCATTTGCATGGCCACACTGGTTAGATGTGATACTTCTCATGGTTTCTGAGCATCACTTCAGCCTGCTCCACTTCACTGAAAAATCTCTCTCTCATCATGCTAATCTCACTGCTTGCCTTCCTTGCAACTACCTTCAGTATTTCTTGCACTTGCCTGTCCCAACTGGGCATCAAACTTGAATCTACCTCTGTTTTCTAGTGGACGTGAGTGAGAGACAAAACGGACATTGTCTCTGCATTATTGGCATTTGACATTTTGTGATAATAACTCCCTCTATCAGCTACCAGAGGGCACTGAACCATAGTACTGGAAAAAGAGCCATCCCCTCTGAAAACCTGAAAAATGATCCTAATAAAATCAGTAATGAGTTCTACTATTAAAATAACATACATCCATCTCTTACATACAGATAAAATGCACACCTCCATTGAAACAGTGGACGCCAAATTTATTCCATGCTGTGGCTTGAAGCCTGACCTTAAAGCATTATGTGTCCCTTTTCTTAGGATAGTTCTCGTCATGTATTAATTCTTTTGAAGCACAAGCCCAGAAAGTGAAAATGTTGTGAAAGAAATGTAATACATAAGTGCTCAGTTGATTTAAGGTGCAGAACACAGAAATTACATGATTCTGGATACTGCTTAACTAAAAGGATTACTGACAACAGTGGTTTCCAAGGAGGAATTTCCAATCTTAATTGAAAAATCAAAGGTACTGGTAGAGAGGTGTTTTTCTATCATAAAAATTAATAGCAGCTGCCTTGCTTTACTTGATAGTTGCCTTTGCCTCCTAAGATAATTGTCCTATTTTGCATGGATGTGCAGAGATAGTTTCACTGCAGAGCACATAGTTGCCATATAGGTTTGCTAAGAGCCCACAATATAAAATAGCATATATGGTAGAATCCTGTTGATCATATAGCATAAATAAATTGGTTTTCCCTCCAGATGAGACTGTAAAGTAATTATTCTGAGAAAGGACATTGTGACCTCAGAGATTATAGTCACATCGCAGCATTTGGAACCAGATTTTCTATTATGGTCATATTTTCCTCCCTGAAGTCAAAATCATTTCATCTTAATTCATAAGTAATAATTATTTCCCCACAGATTATGTTTTAACACATCATCTCTGAGCTACATACACTAAAGTAGACCTTGCAAATACATTTATAGCATGACATTCCTCTACAATATTAAAAGCTACAATCAACCTTGGACTTCAGTATCTCTGGATGGCTGTTATTGAAGCCATTCAAGAAAGTTAGACATCTAAATCCAATAGATAGTTTTGGAAGCCCAAAACAATTTCAGAATGTGAGGCTGAGTTCAAACCCAGCTCAGGGTTTTATGTTGTTTATCCACTTGTGGAGCAACCAAACTTTAGATGCAATGAGATGGCTCTTTTGTACACTAACATCAGGAACTGAACAAGGGAGAGCTAAACCTGGGAGTTCCTGCACATTAACCTACAGGGTATCATGCTGATCAATGCAGCAATGCCATGTCCGTTACCCACTTCTCAGAAGGCGACACTTCCCTGCAGACTCTATAACAAGAGAGCAGGAAAAAACATTTCTGTTGTGATCTCTGGACATTATGGTGTTCAACGTGAGGAA
>WHYT01015211.1:0-13095 GCA_009806455.1 Tetrax tetrax | reverse complement strand
TTTTTTTTTTTTTTTTTTTTTTTTTTTTTTTTTTTTTTTTTTTTTTTTTTTTTTTTTTTTTTTTTTTTGTGCTGGAAATTCAACAGTAGCATTGGATGAGATAGGGAGGATGACTTCAGAAGTGTCACTAGATATAACAAGTATTACAAGGAGTTTGTAGTTTCTCATCCCAGTGGCAAGAGAAAATGCTGAATAGCTCTCACCCCACTGCATAACACAATATAAGTACAGTATAAGCACAGTATAATACAGTACTAATGCTAAATCAGAGTTCTCATAAAGAAAAAGCTCCTTAGTCTCTAAAATATGTGACTTTGCTTCCTAACTAGCTGTGCATCTCCTGGTGATTTTTAGATGATAGGACTAATCTGAGATCTTTGCTCTTCATCCAGCACCACCAGGTACAGTGACATACAGGTATAGATTTGTATTTGATGCTAAGGAGGATATGTCTGAGTTGATAAATATGAATCTAGTATATGAATCAGGTGTACTCTAAAAGAAAACTAGGTATCGGTGCTCTTAGCTGTTAATTTTAATTGATTATAGTAATACATAGGATTTTAATGTAATTTCTGCATTTGTAATAGGATTTTTCAGGAATCTTCTATAGTTTCATGCTGTTTGGTCTCTCCTAAGCTCAGCTCTTTGCCCTACAGAAATGATTTTAAGATCTCTGATTACTTAACTTGGAATCCTTTAATATTAGCCCCTCTGTTGTTTGCTGTTAAAATGACTGTTACTGCCTCCAGGGCTGAATTGGGGCTGGAAATTGGAAAAGATGAGGGATAGGTTTTCTTTGTCTGTTTTGCTCTTTCCCTAGACCTTTGTCTCCCCCAAAATTGCTCCTACGTCTTCACTCATTTTCCACTGTATTTTGACCTCCTCATTGTTTTGCTTGAGAGCTGCAGGTATTGCATGTCCCTCCTCCCAGAATTTAATTTTTTTTCACCCTAGCTGTTATATGACATAAAATGATTAAGCAATATAATTTTAGAACAATATGATTTTTTAAAATTATAGAAATATTAGGCAGTTTTTGCTATCTGTGTAACTGCAGTCACATAGGCAGGACTTCATATATAATCTATTAATCCTTAGAGAGAACTGGCAGTTTTAGCATTGTCAGGAAAATTTATTATTCTGTTGGTTAAAAGTTAGCCTAGTATATCTGGGGTGATTAAGATAGATGGTATAACAAAGGTAGGCCTGGAGGTTGGAGTGTAAAAGAGGACCTGAGCCAGTACTTTGGAGGTAAAGAAGATCAAGGAACACTGTGACCTGTTCTCAAGACCGTATATGGAGATTTTAAGGAAGGTTCAACCAGTGGATTTGAGGAGGCACCACCAGACCACCCTGGACTCCTAAGACCGAGCATACACAAGTGGGTGGGGAACATGATAATAATTTCTAGGAAAAAATAATGACTATGCATCAATATTCTGGGAATTGTTGATGATTATGTACAAAGTTACTAAATATATTTCTTCTGGATTCTTAGACCACAATGCACATTAGGTGGAAGGATCTCCCTTGCATCTGGCACCACAATAAAGAATATCTGCTTCTTAATGCTACGTTGGTGTAAAGAAGTTTGATTCTTGATTTCGGTGACACGCTACCAGAAGCTTATTGGAAGTCTGCTTTGACATTTAAAACTATTTGTGTTTCTTGCTCCTGGCCATGTATGTGATTTGTTGACTCATTCCTCTTCACAAGCTGTATGATCTAGTGATTAAGTGAAGGTAACTGCCATAGGCTTTACCTTTGTTTTACAGAGAGAGAGGTAAGTGCTGTTGCTGTCAAAAGAAAGATAAATGTACCTATAGCCTGAGACTAACTTTATCCAGAACATGTTTTTTTGTGATGTGTTATCATGACAATTCTGTAAGCCCTATTTGAACTACCAATGCCGTTTGAAGTGGAAGAAGGTGCCCCCTGCTGTGGGCAACCCCCACTTACATACTGAGCATGACATTTATGGCATGGAATACTCTCTTTGGCCAGTTTGGTTCAACTATTCTGTCTGTCTTTCTCCTAGCTTCCTGCATCTGCACATTAAGGAGACTTGGAAAGCCAGACAGTGTGCTTGGTCTCAGTAACAACAACTCATATCACCGCTGTGTTTATCAACATTCTTCACATCCGAAATCCAAAGCACACCGGCTACTGAGAGTAATTCCATCTCTGCTGAAAAGAGGACATGCATGCTTATCCCCCTTCATTCCAGGATGAGCTCAGTGAACATTTTCTTCCTTTCTCAATATTATTCCCTTCACCTGTTCGGGACCTCTTTGTTCTTTGTACATTCTATCTTTAAACAAGTTAGTCATCAATATTGTGATTGAACTGTGTACTGCAATTGCTAAGTTTTGCTATGTGTAACTTGTATTATGTTTTCAGTATATTTTGTATCACTCCACTAAATCAGAAATCCCATGTAACATCAACTATCTTCAAATAAGTAAATTTGATATTAAACATTACACCCTCCAGGTGTGGACTATCTAGAAGAACCTGGTCTGACAAAGAAAAAGAGGGGTTTTGGACTCTTAACAGTGATGGACAGACACTGTTATAATTGTCCCTTAATCTGGAAATAGGTTTGTGCCCAGTGCGCCAGAGCCAATGAGCACACAGAGCTGAGATCCAGCTTCTAACCCCTAATGCAGTTTTGTACAGAAAAGAGTGCTAGGTGATAGTGCATAAATCTAGCACACCTCTTTGGAGAGGTCATAGGCTTTTTATACAGGTTACAACAAAGGAGAAGGTGCACAAGACTTGCTTAATGGTCAGTTTTTAGTTACATACTGGTGCACTTCTAACTAGTTCATTATACAAAGACAGTTGGATGTTAAGATGAAGGTCCTCCACCCAGGGGCGTGATTTTTATCATGCTAAATAGCTTTAGATTATATAGATAGTTAGGCAACCATACTGTGACTCATCTTTGCTGTTATCAGCTCATTCCATACTCCCTTATCTCCCATCTCCCTTGTGGGGAAGTGATTTATCTTGCTGTAATTCTTCACTCTGAGGTACACATTCTGAAACTTGAGAATCCAAGCATATTCTTGCTTCTGTCACTAACATGTCACTTTCCTTCTCTTACCTCTTGTGGTTTTAGGTCTTAGTTTTGTCACAGGATAATTTTGGCAATATCTCGGATATTGCCTAAACCAGCCTAGCTAATTTAACTACATTTGTAATATACACACCTTAGGGAAACATAAATATAATAGTATAAAAATGTCTGTATCAGTGCAGCTGGATATGAGGACTTATGCTAGCCTAGCTGTAGGCAAAAGTCATACTTCTAAGTGATGTGTTTTATAAAGCCAGTTTTCATTGCATAGCAGTAGCATCTAAGTACAAGTTTTTTTGTCACCAGCTAGATCACATGCTTTCTTGTTTAGAAGGCTGTTTAGGTAGCAACAAGTGATACACTCTTTCTGCTTGATCCCCCTGCCCATGGAGATTGCTGCTGCCATTGTGCTCTATAGCTTCCAAGCCACGCTCTACAGCTTCCAAGTCCTTCTCCACAGTCACCTGCTCTGAAACAGATGGATTTTCAGCCTGACGTCAGAGTTTATTTGCAAGATTGGTGTTGTTGACCTGTTGCTTAGAGCTGCCAAAGCAAAGGTCACTCCATCTGTTGTTTTATTTTTGCTCCTATGCCCTGCACTGCAGGATCAGCATTTAACCTTAACAGTAAGTTCACAGGCACCTTGTTCTGGAATGGTCTTGATTTCATATGGGAATGGATCAAAGCCAAATTTGGTCTCTTACCCCACGTAACATGAGGTGCAGTAAACTTCTCTTTCTTCCCACTAGGGACAAGCTAAAAGGATCCCATGTCACATGTGTAGGATGCCTAATTAATTTAATGGGGAAAGCTAAACAGGGCTGTGTTGAGGGTGAACAAGAGGCTTGCATAGACAAGACTAGAAATGTACACATCTCATGGTTAAAGATGGAGCATTCCTTTAAGGGCAGGCATACAATGTTAATTTAAGTACTCACAGTGATATTATATAAGGGGGAGGGCAAAGGGGCACCAAGTTCTCTTACCTTGTCTTTGAATGATACTGTATAGTAGCTGGATACATCCTAGAAACTTATAATTAAAGGTCTCTGCAGAATATATGAAGGTTCTACTTGAGCTTCCTGCATAATTCTCATTGAAAGGAGAGGAAAAATTCCTTTGAAAGTACATGAGGCGGTGAATCAGTCCTCTTTGCATACTCAAGCTCCAGCAGAGTTGCCAAGGCCCGATGCCATTGGAAGGACGCGGTACTTGAAGTACAGCATGATCAAATAAAATACGCAAAAACCAAGAACAGCCTTAGGCTTATTTCATTTTAAGCAAACAAATACAAAAACGTAAGGGCTGATCAGGCAGTTGGAAATGGCACAGGAAAAACAGCATGGAGAAGAAAGCAAATGTTTGATTTAGGAATTTGAGGTACCCAGAAGTTACTTTTGTGGCAACAACAGGGCAGGGATATCATTTGATCCAAGCTTATGGACCACTCTCTGTGGTGGCCTCTACGCTTTTGATGCTGGAGAGCATGTTACCCAGAACTGTCTGCTCAAGCCATGCTCTTTCAAATCTGTCAGTTTAGGTGGACCTGGGTGCCTGTAAAGAAAGTCTGCCATGTGTGTTAGGGCTGCTTGCAGGTGTGGGGTTACTATGTGCCTATATTGATCCATTGTGAAGAAGCAAGGCATAAACAAAGCTCCATGGAGTCATTTGCACCTTCTGGAACATCCCTAATTATAACAGTGAACTGATATCCAGCATTGGTGCTATACTAGCAGATGCAGTCTCTCTGGCATCTTTAAGCTCAAAAGGGAAGCATGTGCTACTGGTGAACCCCTTGGAAGGCCTTTGTGATCCCTTCTTATCTTCCTGTGTTTCTCCTTTGTGCATGCTTGCCATCTGCATGGTTTTCCAGTAGCAGAAGCTCCTCCAGTTATTACATCTTTTTATGCTGATCAAGGTTTTCCATCTTTGTGTGGTAGGACGCAAAGCTGGGAATTTGATATTCTCTTTACCACACTGCCATTAAAAGACTTTCACCAATCCCTGCAGTTGGCTGCAGTGTAAAATCACTTCCTGCTCACAGTGATTTGCTGCTCTTTCCCAGTTTTTCTTCATCTTTTTTTCTAGAGACATATCAATGGGTAGAGCTGGTTCAGCCCACAAAGTTGTTGGGCTGGAAAACTAGAGTAGGGAATGTCTTTATCCCGTAAGGATACAGGGGATAGGGATATTTGTTTCCAAGGTTTTCATTTAGTCTGTCTCTACCCAAGTAGATGGTAAAGGACAAAACATGATGTCACACCCTGTTCCTACACAGAGGTGTTTTTTTTTTTTTCTGGAGCACAGCAACAGGTGTTAGCCTAGGGAAGGCTGAAGAGGGAAAAGAGGACAAGCTGCTGTGGACTGCCACAGTCTCCCACTAGGGTCACTCACTCTCAGGATTTTATGCTGTTTCTGTAGCCAAAGGTCAGCTCAGTGTCCTGTCTTCTTAAGACCAGTGTTTCATTGAGGCTCTGAGCTTTTATGATTAAATAAATCCACATTTCCTGACCTGCTGGCTGTCTAAGAAAAACATGTTTTCCTGGTACCAAAGGACTTAAAAACTGCTGAGCATTTTTAAATTGCATGCTGCAGATCCTCTTTCACCAGGTAATATAGTAGCACTTCCCACTTTGTAGACAATGGGAGTCTTCTCACTGCTGTGTTAAAAGTAGAGTTATGCCAAAGATGAGCTGTTTTGAAAATCCCTCCTTAAGCTCCCAAACTTTAATCTCCTGTAGTGCCCCATACATCCCTCTGCCCCCTCTCTTGCTTTAAAAGAAGTGATCCTTTTTAGTAAGCTTGTGTCTCAGATGTGAAGTGATGTGGGGATGAATGAGGAGGGCTTACACAGACTTGGAAGTCACCCTTTCATTTTTTCACTGCAATGTCATAGTAACAACAATCTGCCCTTTGTGTAGTCAAAAATGATCACTATGTGCTAGCTATGCTTTACAGAGAAGGATGTCACATTTTTTTATCTCGAATGATGACGAGGCATGAAAAATAATCACAGTGACTTGAAAAACTAAAAACATAATTTTGTGCACGGTGCCATTTCTTGTTTGCATTTCACTGTGTACCAGTAGCAGGAAAGAAGACATAATTAATGCCATAAAGCATGCACTTTCAATCCCTTGAGAAACACAGTAGCTCCCTGTAGAGTTTCAGTTGACATGGTGATATTTAAAAGCAGCCATATAGGATCCTTGAAGCCATGGTAACTCTTACTGTACAGAGATACTATAATGCAAAGCATCCTGTGGTGGCTCATTGACAACAAGGCTTGAATCTGCAGTCTTTATAAAAGCTACAGGTTCAGTGGATAAAATAATTATCTGTTACGCAAGCAGATGCATCAGCCTCTACATGTTGTTTAGTACAGGCAGGCTTCACTTTGAACAGGGACAATGTTATGCCTTGAAAGCGTCTGTAGACGGGAGAAGCAGTAGGCTTTGGTCAGTCTCTCGCTGCTGATTTGTGGCTGACAGCCTGTGAATTGCACCAGTTTCTTTTCCTTGCCATCAAGCCCCCACAATCTTTAGGAAGGGCTTTTGAATGTGATGTTAGCTCTGTCAGCTTTTAGAGAAACTGAGATAATGGAGAAGTTGTGTGGTGATATTGGAGCTGCCCTGCTGGGAAGCACTTGTGATGTGAAAGGCTGTCAGAGGCAGATGGTACTAGCTACCCGATTGCATGTTTCTGTGCACATGAGAATTACCTGTATTGCCCAATGCTGCCTTTCTGCAAAGCTGCTATCACAGGATACTGCGTATTGAAGCTATGTCTTGTGGAGGAAGGTGGTCTGCCAGACGATGCATCAGGATGCAAATCTAGAGTCCTGCACTCTATGCTGAGCTCCCCTAGATGCTTACAGTGTTGTGTGGCTTTTTGTTGTCTGCTTGGGTTGGGATTGTATCCCGGCTCCACTGAAATGGGCCAGGCTTTCAGCAAGAGAGGTTTGAAGCAGGGATTTTGTCCGAGTACTGTGCAAAAATTTACTGGGGCCCTGATGTTGTCGGACCTTCAAAACACTAAAGCAATATTAAAGGTTAGTAATAATAACTCATTACAGAGTAGCAAAGCTGTTCCCAGGAAAGCTCCTAGAAAAAATCCTCTCTGAGGTGTATTTGACCGGCTCTACATACCTCCCCCTAGTGCAGAGCTGTACTTTCATACCAGTTTCTGGTGGACTGGAGTAATCAGTAAATCATTCTAGGTCCTTGAAGCCACGACTACCAAGCTGTGGCTGTGCCCAGACTTCGCAGATGTCCTTCTGTAGCCTGAGGGAAAACTGCATTGTCTCAGTTGTTTCAGTGTTTCCCTGCCTTGGGAAAGGTGGCTTTTGTTTTTCCAAGAGTATTCAAATGAAGTTGAATGGCATTGATTTTTTTTTTTTTTTTTTTAATTTTTTCTGGTGAATGGATAAACACAGTAGTTTCAGATGTTAAGCCTTTCACCATTCTGAAGCTACAATGACAATACTAAAAACATCAATGGTTTTCCAAGTTTAGAGAGAAACAACAGCTTAGTATTACTGCATTTTTTTTTTCTGTTTACTTATTTGTTTTAGACATACAAGAAATGGTTAGATGTTCCCAACAAATGTGAATCAACCTCTGAAGTTTTTCCAACCTATAGTGGTGGTCAGCTTCACACTGGTGATCCAGTAACTGAGGAGATTAATGCTGTAAACCTTGTAGGGGATTTTTTTTTGCCTTCATTGGTCTCTTAAGGAGTATATTTTACTGTGCAGACAATCTGTATTTGTGCGCTGTTGTCATGGTTGCATGAGTATGGACTCTCCCATTCTGGAAGACAGAGAGGAAAGTTAACAGCACTTCACTGAGCAGATCTAATCACACAGGGATACATGCCTGCTAACACAGAAGATCCTGTTCTTCCTCTTCTCTTTGCTCTTCCCTAGCTCCTTTTTCTCCAGTTTCGCACTCTCATTTTAATCTGTTTGACACATCCCCCGTGGGGTCCTCCTAAGCTATTTACGATGGACCTAAGCGTTGATATTGGTAAGAGCGTTATCACTGAGATAAACAGAAGAGCCAGACCAGTGCACAGAGCTTTGGACAATCCAGCTTACATCTCCTTGCTCCATGTCAGTTTTTTTCCTCTTGCACCATTTCTTACCAATCTCCTGTTCCTCTGCAATATTTATCTCCATGACTCTCTAGCCCTTCAATATTCTTTTAATTTCTGCTTTCCAGGGCTTTTTACTGGTTTCTTTCTTTTGTTATGTTCATGTATGCTTTTACTGGGGAGATCAGATCAGGAAGCACAGGCTAGGTCAGAAGAAGGGGAAGGATTAGAGGTCAGCTGAGGAACTGTGAAGGTCCTAGGCTGAACTTAGACCTCTAGAGCTGCAGATGTCACTTCTGTCCTCATAATCCTTGATGGTCTTGAGCAAACAGCAGACTCCTCAGTCACTATCTATAAATCAACACCATGTAGTGAGGCTCTTGATGAATAACAGGACTCAGACAATTTCTCTGTCTGAACCCTTTAGGCAATTTTGGTTTTTTGGTTTTTGTAACAAAATAAATGTGGCTACAGCAGGACTTAGCAAAGGTGTCATGGCCTGAGTTGACATGGGTAAGGTAGCCAGGGAAGATCCAGCAGCAAGGACACTATCAGCCAGGGTACAAACGTTTTTAGTGATCCAGACATGTATTTTGGTGACTAAGGTGGCTGCCCCAGTGTGACCAGACAGCAAGGCACTTACTGGTATCTGAGAGAACAAACTGATTCTACTCTGGGAGCACCTAATCTTGCAATGTCATGGTGAGGAAGAAAGATGTGGAAATGTAAAGCAAGTGCTGAAAGCCTTCCTGGTTTCCCTTGGCTAATGTGTCAGAACCTACCTTGCTGCTATTGTCTCCCTGCCATATCTCTCAAGGCAGCATAGGGATATTGGCATTTGCTGTCAAGATGCTGTTGCAATAAAATAAAAAACGTAAAATGTATATTTACAGCCAAGTTAACTGCTACTGTAGATACCTTCACTATAGCCCTATCCTTAATGGTTTGAAGCCAGAATAACGTTAGTCAGTTTCCTAATTTAAACAATGTGCCTTTGTCTGACCTGTCTAAAAGTAAGGAGCACAAAATGCTAAAATGCTAGCTTCACCAACATCCCGTGAAGAACTGCTCAGGTTTGCCAAACTACTGAAGAAACTAGGGAAAAGGTAAATCCAGCAGGAGTTACCACAACCACCAACTCATGAACCCTCTGTAACCGGTTCATAGGATTCCTACAGTGGCCCTACATGGACCATCACTGAAATCTCTCACACATCCTCTACCCAAATTGTATGATGAACTCAGAAGTAGTAAGTGGAGTAACAGGACTGCACATGTGTAATAGTTTGGCCCTGCTCAGGACCAAGCTACACAGTCTCACTCACTTTCCCCACCCTCCAATGGGATGGGGAAGAGAATTGGTAAAGAAAAGACAGCAAAACTTCTGGGCTGAGATGAAAGTAAAAATAAATTTAAGAGAAATAACAGAAAAAAACCAAACAAAACAGAAATGGAAAACAAATACAGTACAATAGCTCACAGCAAAATCCTGATACTCCATTTCTCCCAAGCAGGAGCAGAAGACTCTCTTTCCCATCCTCCTCACTTATATACTGAGCATGATGTCACATGGGATGGAATAGCCCTTTGGCTAATTTGGGTAAACTTACCCCAGCTGTTGGCTAATTAGTAACCTATCCCAGCTGTGTCCCCCAACCATAGGGGCCACCGGCTCCAGTGAATAGGGGCTCACAGCTCAGGTGAATGTTAACTGGATCCTAGCCAGAACCAGGACAACATACACACTAATTTACATGCTAGACAAAGAGACTCTGACTAATCATTTAATAATATAACAATGTATATGTATTAGAAAGTTAAATATGTTAATGCTTTGTGTATAAATAAAAGACAATTTGGAGCTCTGAGGTGTGCTGTCTTGGAACAGGCAAGGATATAAAGAATAAAAGGAAATACCTCCACTCTATGTGTGGATTGGCTCTTTGCACACCGACTGACAGACTCAAACTTTTGGGACAACAATACCTTTGCTTTGCTGTGTAAATACATTCATAATGCCTGTGGGGATGTATCACTTCAAGAGCTTGGTTTTCTTTGGTTTAGCAAAGGAAGTAATGGGAGTTTTTTGAGGGGAATGGAGAGAGACAGAAAGCAATTATTCAAGCTAGAATGTGCATAGAGCACTTTTATTATTGTTATTTATTGTTTTATGGTCATACAAGTTGTGCTGTGCTTTGGAGGAGGCAAATCAAGCCATTGGCACAGTTCATGTAAATCATTGCAGCTCCATGACACCGCTGGATTTACACCAGCTTGCTTTTGCTACATTATGGACGTTGGTTTTGGCCTCAACAGATTGCTGTGTGCATTTTAAATGTGAAAAATTGGGACAGCACATCTGATGAGCAACAAAGAGGGGATGGGCAGGAAGCAACTTGCTGCCTGATGCAAGAGAGATGCTGGGTGGATGGGCAGAGCAAAAAGATAATATCCTCTTGTCTCTTTTTTTGGCGTCTTTGGTAGACATTTTGATATCATTCTGACTAATGCTTACGATGTGAGAAGGAAACGCACTGGGAGGCAGGGCATGTTTTGAAAGCTTTGAGGTGAAAATAACTTTAAAATTCCTGTTTGCATCAAAATAAGGTGGTTTTTCTTCTCTGCCAGCTTCAGGTCTAGGTATTTAATGTCATTTATTTGAAGGACAGGCTATTTAGTGGACAGAAGTGTCTTCTCTTTTATTTTTAATTTTATTTTTTACATATTCCCCATTGCAAGATGTAGCCCAAGTATCCCCTTGTGCTGCTTTATAGAAAAGGCAGCAGTTGCAATGCATACAGGTTTAATGTGAGACTACTAATCTGTTCTTTCGGGTTCAGCTATGCTTTAGAAACGAGCATAGGGCAGGCAATATTTAGTATTTTCCTTTTGTCTTTATGAACTGTGTGAAGATAACCTTGGAGCCTTTGTTGTTGTTGACTTTCCCCATTCACATCTTAATGCTTAAGAGGAATATTTCCCAAGTGTAACTATGAAAAATCATGGACACAGTACTTCAGAGAGGATGAGAAGTTGTGTTAAAAGAATATTTTTAGGGTGAATGTGTGTGAGGATTTCATTAATTGATTTATTTATTTTATTGATTCTGTTTTGGGTGGGGGAAATACAGCTTGCTGCTTCACATCGCTTCTAGAAGCTTCCTGTTGCCCCTGTGGCAGCTGCTAGTCAGTGCTCCCACCACCTTTTTGGAGCCTGGGTGAGTGGGCCACAAAATGCTGCTCCCTGCCACTGGCTGGGCAGCAAGGAGAGCTACTCCGCACTGTGTGTCCTCATCATGCATGCTCCCCTCTTTGACTCCAGCCACCCCTCTTCTGTTGCCATTGTTTCCTGCAGAGGAGTTGCATTGAGTGGGGTGGGGACCTCTCCTTGGATAGAGGGGCAGTTGCCAGGTGGGGTTTGCCCTGCTTTTGGCTAGCAGGTGACTCTGGAGCTGTTGCAGGAAAATAATGGAAGAAGTGCATTGAGGTGTTTTTTTTTTTTTTTGAGATGATGATATTTGCTTGCTATTTTGTTTGTTTGGTTGTTTTTTTTTTTTTTTCCCTTTTGCAGAAACCAAAGCAATCATCACTATCAAGATGTGTCAAGAATAATGAAACAAAGTAGTTACAGTATCTAATCCATATTCATTTTCATGTTTTTAAAATTAGGTTAACCTTTATAATTAACAAATCAAGGCTTTTAATAATCATCAACCCAGATAAAAGGGACTGCCCCCAAAAGAGCCTGATCTTGCTGCTTCATATATTCTACACTAATGTCTTTTGCATATTTGGTTTGCTGCTGACTTCATAAACGATACCTGGTGATGTGCCCTGCTATAGCATTGGGCAGTTTTCTCTTAGGAGGCCATAGTGTAAAATGTTTCTCTGACATCAGCAGTATCACTGTGGCTGTGTTGCTGTAAATCACATTATGCATGCTTGATCACTGCCGAAACAAATCTGGCAAGCCTTCTAACTGTCCTGGTTCTGGCTAGGATAGAGTTAATACTCACCTGAGTTGGGTGGAGAACTGAAGCTGGTAGCCCCTATGGCTGGGATAATTAATTAATTAGCTAACAGCTGGGGTTAATTTACCCAAATTAGCCAAAGGGCTATTCCATCCCATCTAACATCATGCTCAGTATATAAGTGAGGAGGGTGCTGAAAGGAGTCTCCTCTTACTTGGAAGAAACTAGGCGCGGAGATTTGTTGTAAGGCATTGTATTGTATTTATATTCCATCACTGTTTTGTTTTCTTTTGTCATTGCTGTTAAATTTACTTTTTGTTCAATCTCAATCCACGTGGTTTTTGTTTGTTTGTTTACCAATTCTCCCCCTGTTCTCTCGGAGGGTGGGGGGGGAGTGGGAGAGAGACTGCGTAGTCTGGTCCCGATCGGGGCTGAACTACGACAGTTCTTTTGGCGCCCAACGTGGGGCTCGAAGAGTTGAGATAACAACAAATTTGATTATTTATTTATTTATTTTTTTGTTTGTTTATATACATTTATTGTATTGGTTCTTAATTATTGGTTATGATGTTGCAGTGGTTGGTTATGTTGCTATATTGTCTGCGTTCTCATATGCACTATGTGTTCCCAGTGGTGATGTTTATCACCTCAGGGAAAGTCATGAGAATTATCCTTCTGTTTTATTATGCCATATCTATCTATGACATGGTAACATCAATGGCCTTAGAGATAAATTGGTATTCCTATGCAGACAAATTCCCAAATTCTTTCACTTCCAGGATAGTTAAGCCACTTTTTGAGAACTTTGACGATCTGGGGGATATTCAAGCTGCTATGATGTTGTTGTTATGTATCCTGAATGTGTGCCAAGTCTTGTCTAGGGCTACAAAACCATCTTTTGGGAATCTCCTCCCAAGATTTACCCTGAGGCAAGATAGTAATATGT